>CM043119.1:1168500-1396652 GCA_023701765.1 Hylyphantes graminicola | reverse complement strand
CAAAGTCTTTTTTTCACTGCTTTTTGGGTGAAAAAAAGTACTTTTTTTCACTGTGTCAAAAAGTCTGAGCTTTTGTGCACGCGTCCAGATATTGAAATTATAATGTAAAAGTCGGCTGTTTTTTCACGCAATTATAAAAATATCTATTGTAACGTACTTTAAACCCTTCTTGCTTTTGTTTCACTTCAGTTTTCGAAGAATACATTAGATGTTGTTTCTGAGAAGAGAATAACATAGATTTTGTGAATGCAATAGAACTCAATATTTTGTATGAATAAAAAGTAAGTTTTCTTTTAATTTTAATATAACTGCTAACAAATATGGTGCAAAAATTCGCACGATAAAATAAACACAAATACAAAAAAAAAAAAACAAAACCAAAAAAAAAAACAAGAAAAAGATTGTACACTGATTAATATCGAGTAACAGTAGTTATAACTCAAGTTCCAAACTAATGCATACATTTTTAAAGGTCAAGCACTTGATCAGATTTAAACTTTTGAGTCGACTTGCAGTAAATTAAAGTATTGACAGCTTCGAATATTCGTCAAACTAGTTGGGGAAGAAAAGTTGAACATATTTAATCTTAACGCTTGAAATTAAAAACTTTTCCACTTGTCGTATACTTTGGAACAATCCACCCACCTGAAGTATCGATATTATGCATTTTTAAAAACAAGAGAATTTTTGTTCACAAAGTTTTAAGGTTTATTTATATATTGAACGTAGCATCAAGCTTTTGTTAGTTTTCTGTATGTCGCATGATATTAAAATGATTTAAAGTCATTTTGTGTATTGGTGTGTGTCTTCCAGCAAGATCCGAATAACTTAAAACTAGATTTCAAATTTAAACTGCTTTGTGGAGTTCAAACCATTTCAAACTTCTGCAGTGGAAAAAATAAAACGCCTTTGGTAAAACAGACTGGGTGATTATTTTTGGGTTGTACATATTTTAGAATTCGAAACGTAGAATAGCTGTTTTCGCAGCTTTTGAAATCGGATATATAGGCTATTTTTAATCAAAGTATGTAAACCAACTAAAAAACCCATTTTAGTGAACGTGGGACGCATGGGACGTGGGACGATAATGCCTTTGGACAACTTATTACCATTGACCGAAACGAAACGTTTTGCATTTCTAAAGAAAAATCCTTCAAGATAAAATCAGTAACAGATCTTACAAGATTTACCAAAACTGGCCGCATAAGTTTATAGCTTCCACCACTTTCGGTTTACACACGACGCAAAAAGGTGAAAGGCTTTTTATAAAGGCTATGTCCATTCGTCTGTGCTCACACCCCACTTTCAAAGCCTAAAACTGCAAGTACTCTCAGACTAAGGTTAAGCGCAAAAAAAATAAAAAAAAATCAGCGCATCGAAAAACCAGGAGCCATTGAAAAATAACCAAGAAGAAAAATTAGAAGTAACTTCAATTATTAAACCAAAAAAACCACCTTTTAAATTATTAACTCATATTAAATGGCATTTAAAAATCATTAGGTTTAACACTCTTAAAACAAAAGAGTGAAATCCAATTCCAGGTTTGGAGAAGTGCATTTTCGACAAAACCGTAAAGGCATGCATATATTGTACTCAACTGGAGATAAAATCCACTCGTTTGGAGTGAATCCTTGTTCGGAAGGTTTAACACACAAAGGATTCCCCACTCCAAAAAGGAGCAAGTCCATTTTCCAGTCTGGAAGGAGTGAAAATCCACTTAGACTGAGTTTAAATTTAGGTGGTTTGTTTTAAGAGTGTAGTTAGGTTTGGAAGATAATAATTCCTTTTAATATTGTTTTATGTTGATATATGAAATACTTTTTGCTTGAATTTAAAAGCAAAAAATATTTTTGAAATAACCAATAAATTTTATCAAACGAAAAGGAATAGTTATCCGTATTTTCAAAGCAAATAAAATTAAATTTACAGAAATTTGGTGTGGTAAATGATCATACGGTTTAGTTAAAATTATACCGTTTATTAGATTCCATATTAAATTAAAAATATAGAATTAAATATCGACAGATTGCTATTACGAACCTACTTTTTTTTAACACGCTAATTATTAATGCCGTTTTATGTTAGAGATTTACAACAACCAAAATGGATCGCAAACAATGAATTCTCTCCATGTTAATTAATACGATATTTTGGCATAAAATTAGATAAATTGAATTCAGGACACAAGTTTTGAAATATACCATGACACCTATTCCCATAACTATAATAGATAGAACTGTTCATAAATGAAGATTAAACAGTTTATTACAGTTTCGGAAATGTTCCATTTACAGGAAATACCATTTCATTGCGCCACTTAGGATATTAATTTGAAGAACTTGGTGGATAGAACATGCTAAGTGACAAAAAGCGTGAAAACGAGTAAATAAGATTTTAAGTGTGGTCCCGTTTGCATTCACAAATCTATTGAAAACGGTACTTGAAGTGTAAAAAAAAATTAAAGCTTAAGAAAAAAGGGGAAGCTTGTTATCGTTTTTAAAAGTTAGTAATATGTTCATGAACAAAAAAAATAATCGAAATTTTATTTTTAAAAATGTCACTTACCACGTAACTCAACTCTCCCACTAAGCTCCTCAATGGTTCTTACGAAGATAACTAATTCGATTACGTGAGTCGCGTGTTCGATAATGAGTTAGAAGATCGCTTTTAAAAAGAATTTTTCGTTATTATAAATAACCCCTATTAATTATTGGAACGATACGATCGCCTATAATCGCATTGGAAGATGGCGTGAGAGCGCAAGGAAGGAATGCTCGTTTCATTGACCTGCATAGTATAGAACGGGAATAAAATGTTTTAGCAACAGTTTAAAAAATAATTGAATATATAGTAACGGATAGATTTTATAATCTTGACGGAAAATTAATAGGCAGAATTATCGGACGATGAAAGTACTTTAAATATACTGGAATTTATAAATCAGCTTCTTGTAACCTTTTAGTGCACCCGTAATAGCAATTGAAATCTTTTCAAAAAGGTAAGGAATTTACATTTGAAATTTTTCCATTACCAACTCAATTAAATCAATAGAAATTTAAAGTCAATAATAAAATCCTATACGGAACTTTAAATAACATAAAAACCTGCTATTGCAAGCTGCTATTTGAGCATGCACATTTTTCTCAAAAAACCATACATCACGAGGTAGTACTATATTCACTGGGTTTCGAGCCCCGCTGAGTCGTTGGATTTTTTCTGGATGGAAAAATTCTGGGCACGTTAAATGTCATATGATTATATGGCATGAAAAAGATCCTTGGAGGCCCATCTTGGCCTGGGTTTCCTTCGGCAAAATTAAAATCTCAGCATACTTATAACATCCACCAGAGAGCTTAGATTCATTGTAATCTGTGTGTCCAAAAATGGGTAGCGAGAGTCGCCTAAATGACACAAAAAATGGCTCTACATTTCCTGGGGAATGTGCCGATCTGCAAAGGCTTTAGACTGCCAATGTTGAAGCGCCATTAGAAGAAAAAAAATATTTACGAGGAAACTCATATTTGAAGACCTATCTCTCTTAGTGCGAGCAAGTGGTTTCATATCAGAACGGACTTCTATCAAAAAAAAAATTTCAAAATCAACATGTTCCCAAAACAAGTAGAGAAAACACAAAATCTCCATTTCGGATATTCGACCCACATCGCAATATTTCTATTCCCTTAATAAAGTTAATATTTCATAGTAATTAATTGACAAGGCAAAAAAGTAGAGTGTTTCACGCAATTAAGTAAAAACACAACACTAAGTTTTAAAAGAGTAAAAGAAATTGCTAGACAAAAAATATACAACTAGCGTTTTCTCCTCCCAAATTATGGTATCTTATTAAACTTAACCCATCCCATTAAAACTATGACGTTGGTTGTTATGTTACAGTTTTAACTTCAAGTTCCACTCCAGTCTCGGCCACGCTATCCTTTGCGTGCTTCTTTGACGAAACAAAAATTCTTGTATTTGGCGACCGAGAGCTCCCTTTTGTACATTATTATCGTTCTGTTCTCGCATGAATAAAGATGAATGAATACATCTTTGTATTTTCTTTGAAAAGCTTGTTGTTTTTTTTTTTTTTATTTTAGTTTTGTTTGTTATTTTTTTTTTTTTTTTTTTTTTTTTTTTTTTTTTTTTTTTTTTTTTTTTTTTTTTTTTTTTTTTTTTTTTTTTTTTTTTTTTTTTTTTTTTTGTTTTTTTTTTTTTTTTTATTTTTTTTTTTTTTTTTTTTTTGTTTTTTTTTTTTTTTTTTTTTTTTGTTTTTTTTTTTTTATTTTTTTTTTTTTTATTTTTTATTTTTTTTTTTTTTTTTTTTTTTTTTTTTTTTTTTTTTTTTTTTTTTTTTTTTTTTTTTTTTTTTTTTTTTTTTTTTTTTTTTTTTGTTTTTTTTTTTTTTTTTTTTTTATTTTTTTTTTTTTTTTTTTTTTTTTTTTTTTTTTTTTTTTTTTTTTTTTATGTTTTTTGTTTTTTTTTTTTTTTTTTTTTTTTTTTTTTTTTTTTTTTTTTTTTTTTTTTTTTTTTTTTTTTTTTTTTTTTTTTTTTTTTTTTTTTTTTTTTTTTTTTTTTTTTTTTTTTTTTTTTTTTTTTTTTTTTTTTTTTTTTCACTCTCTCCTTCTCCAACACTTATTTCAAACAGAACTTTAATTGAAATATAATTGCTAGTACGTACAGGGCGTGGCAGTTTAGTAACTTTTGATATGGGCATTGAACAATGGAAAGTAAGATACTAGAAATATAATTACAGGAAAGAGGAATCAATTTCCGTTATTAAATTCGTTACACGCAAGAACAATGAAGGGTATAATTATCTCTTTGTCCGTCATTATATGCGTGTCAGTCCGTGTTCCTCAGCAAAATCTACGAAAAAAGCAAGGTAGCGGGAACAAAAATAAAATAAATGTTAAGAACGGAATGTTGTCCAATTTAGGTTTAAAATGATTTATTTCTCATCACACAGACTGAGGGTGTGGGTCCCATCAAACTACTTTCAATTACCCCTCAAAATAGATATTTAAAAACGCTAAATTTTTGGGTTAAACTAAATAATTGTGGCTTGTTATTTTGGTCAAATGTCGAAAATGTCCACTAATTCGAGAATGATCACAAAACCCCAGCACTTGTCGTAGATTGGTTATCTCGAAATAGACCAAAAATAAACCCAATTTCAAAATGGCCGACTTAAACCCCCCCCCCCGGAAAAATTCAATTAAATTTGCAGACCAAATTTATAAAAAAAGTGGAGCATAAAAATGCCGAAGAATTTGATTTTAAAAAAAGTAAATAATTATTATAAAAATCATTAAGTAGTTAATAATTAATAAAAGATTAATTAAGAAAAATGACAGGACAAATTATATGCAATTTTAGATTTAAATGAGATTAACAATTCGAATTGTCCCATGCGATTGCTAATTTCGCCAGAAGGTTTGCCCATTAATACCAATTTTCAGATTTGCGTGAAATGCCGGCCACGATTCTATAGTTTAACCAAATTTTGCTTAAAGGTTTTCACAATAGGGGATTTCGTTTTTAGCATCACCAGAGACGGCCTTCCCTTTATAAATATTATTTTTTAATAGAATTGCTATTATTCATGCCCATTTGGGGCTGGTATAAGGTTAGATTCAATCATCTTCGCACTAGAGCTAGTACGAGAGCTATTGGGCACGGTGTATCAAGGAATTAGAAATTATGTTTTTCTACGAGGGAAATTATACAAAAGAAATGTTCTTATATCCTTTTTTTAATCGCTCTAATATGGCTACCTAAATCAATACTAAAGCCACAATTCCTTCGACTAGTTCACTTAGCATTACTAATACTATAATTCGTAAACAAAACTATTATAATAATCATTTTAACTGTAGTAATACCATTAGGACTAAATAACTTCGGGAATTATCATTTCCCCCCTCTCTTTGCAGTGGCCTTTGTGAGTTTAACTATCACAACCAAAGCCCCGCCGCTTTCCAAATCGAGGGTCCTGCATTCGGCTTTCGAGGAGTGAAGCTTTGACCACTCTATATAAATGGAATTCAGGATTATTAACCTCTTTTGTAAGCTACTATGAAGTTAAACCATTTCCGTTACAAGAATATTCATACATATCCTTCCTTAAACTATATTATTATCATTTAATGAATAACCTAAAATAAAATTTACGGGTTTCAATGATAAGACTGCGATTATATTTACGATAATGATAAAAAAAATGAGTGTAAAAAGTTAATATTCCAAAAAACTTTTTTTCAGGTAAGGACCAAATTAAGAATAATGTCTGTAATTTGTCGATAGCCAAGGATTAGACAGACAAAAAAAGAGGTAAAGTATGTTTTTTAAACAAGTACACTGACATCCAAATCGGCGCCATAAAAAAAAAAATATTTGTAGTTGCATAAAAATATTACAGATATACAACGAAGCCACGCTTGGTTTTGTTCCCTTTAAACAGATATTAAAAATTGTAACTATAGATTCTATTTATTGAACCTCTAGAATTCATCAAGTTAATGAAATATGTTTTGAAACGCGATTTCAATAATTAAATAAACACGCAATCAATGGCCACGTTATAATTTGCCCAGTAAATAAAATTTGGAAAAAAAAATATTCACCATTTCTTGCCTATATAGAAAATGAGGTGTTTAATTTACAGCATCCGCCAAGTAGCGGCCATAATTCTAAATTAAGAACCGAAATGGGACTGGATTAATTGGTACACAACAATGATTCTTTTAGATTACTTATTATTAAGCTCATGTTTGGCTCATGCTATCCAATTGGTATGTAAGTTTTGAAGTATAAAATTAAGTCAACTGTTTTTAAATGCCAGTTTGTCAGGCGAAAATGTGCAAACCGTTACGTAGCAAATATTGTGAAATTGTTTAGTATTTATATAGTTTTGCATTTGTACAGTTATTTACATTTTTAGTGCTATAATTTTTTAATTATAATATATAGATTTTTTGTTAATGCCTCTACATATATTTCTTATTTCCTATTTTCGTAGAGGGATCGCAAAAGTTAAGCGTATAAATTTAGCTTCCTGATTCCCTCTAATATAACATAAAATTGCTTAACCTTTTCAGAGTCCCAGTGATGCCGTTTGACATCATCATATTTCTGATCATAATAGACAATTATAGAACTGACATCTATTGATATTATTAAAAAATGTTTTTGTAGAGAAAACAAGAAGTTCTTAAAGAACTAAATAATAGCACTACTTTCCTGTATACTTAAATAAAAAACTTACTAAAATCTTATCTTGAAAAAAACTATGGATCGTATCAGTAAGTGACATCCAACAACCGTTTTTCCACATTAAATTTAAAATAAATTTCACTAAACGCAGCATCTAACTAAACACAGAATCCCTTCACTAAAACGCATCTTTATTTGAAGTTATAAAGAAATATTTAATTTTTCGTTAGAACAAAAACCAAAAAACTACTCCTCAATAAACATTTACTTGCTGAAAAACGGCTAGTATATTCATATTATTTTATTTCGAAAATTAAATAATTATAACTTGAAATCGTTTGCAAAAATTTGTATTATTCCAAAGAATTATATATCAACATACAAAGATCTCGTAGTGAAATATATATTTGACAGTCAACTTAAATTTATCGATGTTTCAAAAATAAATTTATTTAATTTATTGTCTAAAAGAATTAAAGTGTCTCAAGCAATTGTTTGCGATGGCAATGGTGAAAAAATTAAATTCTAATTGAAAAATGTTGCCTATGAACTTTTTTAAATGAGCATTAAATTTTGATGTTTTTTTAAATAATTGAAGTACTTCGAAATTTGAATTCTTTTCTGAAAATTTTCGAATGTATTCAAATTTCGATGCGCTGAATATTTTTGACGTATCTCACTTTGTTCGTAGCATTTGTAATTAAATTCAGCGATTTAAATGACTCGAAATTGAATTTCAAATGCTAATTCAACTGGGAAATTCGTCGTCAAATAGTGCGATTTATGTCTCCGTCCTATTCGTACAGACAGACGGACAAAAAGTATGAAAGTGTGGGTGTCTGGGTAACACCTTTCTAATAAAAAAAGAATTTTTAAGATCGATTGTTAGAACTGGTTTTGGCAAGGGGGGTACGGACGGAGCATACGGACGGACGGAGCGCTCCACCCCCGCCCGCCCCCCCTCCAGACATCGACCGCATGTCAATAACCTACTTTTTCATTTTTTATTTTAATTCTCATTCGAATTAAAAAAAAAAGAAAAGTAGGCTAAAAAAAGTTTAAACAATCGAATGATGTTGCTTTTTGATATGATAATGGCTATAGATGATCAGAAAAAAAAAAAATTATAAATCGGAATGATGAAATATTGTCATTGTGATTGGAAAGGATAAAATGTTCACTACTTCATGGTTTATCCAATTAGGACGAACAGTGCGGACAGATGAAAAAATTGTTCAAAAAACACTTTTTTTAAAACCAGTGCCCCGCGTAGGAAATAACAGAAAATCGCTCTCATTCGGATTTTCCGTGAGGGTTACTCATACAATCGCAATACTGACATTGCCCTATATTTCATAATTAAGTCATTCAACCAGTAAATTATAAAACTACATTAAAAAATTGCAACAACAGCTAAAATTCAATGGGAGTGTTTAGCATTTGAAATTTAAAATGGTTGGTCAGTAGTCAATAAAATTGAAACGAATATCGAATCATGTTATCGCACACATCTAGTGAAACCTTTGAATAATTGCTGATCGGAGTTACGAAGAATAAGAGGCAACTGCAATGATAATATTAGTTCGGTTGGATGACCAAATGAACTCGCTTTCATCAGTCACTGTCAACAATCATTCCGAACGAGTCACTCTCTGCAATAGAAGTAATTGACTGAATTCATGTATCAAGTACTTGGATATCAAATGAAATATTGGGAAGAATATCATGACTATAATTAGATGTGGAATTAAAGGATGAACAAAAATTTAATGTTTTAGTATACTTAATACAATTACTAAGTGTATTGTTCACACACAAGTATACTTTCTGAAAAATATTTGTAAAACACTAAAATGCAGATTGAAAATAAATTAACATATATTTTTTCCGGTCTGTGATACAACTAAAAGAAAAATATTAAAAACTTACTTGTTTTATTTTTATACTTATGATGAAAAATTCATTAAATAATGAGTGAAATTGCTTTTTGAATTCTTTTAATTTAGAACCAAAGTTTCCTACACAATCAAGTGATTCTTATGAAGCGAATGAATCCACGATATCAATCGAAACTGTCGAAAGTCGATGTGAGTGCAGGCAGCACAAGCGTTGCATTTTAATCTTGGAACCGGTAGCTTATTTTAGCCTGTAAAAGGGAGCTTTAACACATGCACGTAAACCTTGTAATTTCGACAGTAGTCAAGTGACGTTATTCATTCTCTAGTTATACGCCTTACATGTAGAAGGTCACAGGTTCGGGTCCGGGCATCGCCAAAATAACTGCCGACCTATAAAACGGACGGAAACGGCCCCCGTGCAGCCAAAAATGTCCGACAAAGAATACCCCGTGTAAGGAGTGCACGTTAAACATCCTTCAAAGTCCTAACGCTGCGTACGATATCGCCCTTAACGGTTGCGTTGGGTGCAAATTCAGGTGTTGGTTCGTCACTTGACTGTGGTTCTAAAATACGACGCCCGTCGCCAATAGCCCTCGTGTAGCTCTAGTGCGACGATAATTCAAACCTAACCTAACGCTGCGTGCGATGTCACGCTTAACGGTAGCGTTGGGTGCTTACTCAGGTGTCGACTACTCGTCACTTGACTGTGGTTCTAAATACGACGCCCGTCGCCAATAGCCCTCATGTAGCTCTAGTGCGACGATAATTCAAACTTAACTAAACCAAACTTGCTATACAACTAAAAGCGTACACGAAATCATAGACTCTGGAAACTAGAATAAAAGTTTGGAACTTATCGGTCCTGGACCAAGACAATCACAATTAAGTCACGTGGGTTTATTACGACATAACGCGTATTAAAAACCACCCACTAAATGTGATTTGGTGTTTCGGTTTGTTTACCACCTACATAAGTGTGAGCTTTTAGTGATTATATTTTTTGAAAAGTCAGTGGCTAAAACTGAAAATAAATTAAAATATATAAAATTTCTAGTCCAAATTTGGGTGCTTATAATTTTTCTTCACTTAAAATTAGGTTTCTTTTTTCTTTAGCACCCAAATCTTTGTCGATCCTTAATTTTAAAATCATTGCTGTGATCCATACAATCGCAAAAATTCGGGAGTCCTAAAATAGCACTACTTCGATCTACACATTGCGAAACATCGGTAAACTTCGTAAATAAATATAGTTTAAAATCGTCCAGTTGGGCACTGTAGACTTCAAAAGCGGGGAAGAATTTTTAGTAATGTTTTTTTTATCATAAAAAATACTCCTATGTATGCTCCTAATGTGAAAAAAAATGCTCCTATGTAACGTGATTTGCTCATTTTTTTTTTTAAGTTAGTCGTACAGATTACTCCTAAATTTCTTTATTCAATTTCGAACTGGTTGAGTGCAAGAGGCTTTTTCTAAAGTAGGTGTTGGATTTTTCTCAAAGAGGAATCGATACAAGTAATTAAAGAGAAAAACAATTTTCCTTCAATTCTGTGATTCATGTCAACAAACTCTACAGATATATCGTTGCTTTTCTACAATTGTGCAGCTCTAATAACATTCTTGTCAACATGAAACATTTCAACTCCAATGCTGCGTGATTCTTTGATGAACAAATTCTTTTGTTTGACAGTGAAATCGCTCTTTTATATAATACAACTCTCGCCTGTATAAATAATGACGTATATGAAACGCATCTATGAAAAGTGTTGTTTCCTAATACTCATTTGGAATAGAACTTCAATTCAAATTTAATTACCTGCACTTGCAAGGCGTGGTAGTTTAGTACTTGATATAACATTGAACAATGAAAAGTAAAGTAATAGAAATAACCATACAATACGATCGAATTTAATAACGTAAAAATTACAACAGTGAGAAATTTGTAGAAGGTAATTATCATCCGTTTCGCATTGAAAGAGTATGAATACAACTTAATATTCTCTCCGAAAATCATTGTTTTCTTACATTTATTTTGAAAGGAACTTAATTTTACAAATTATTTTAATGCTTTACAGATACCCCACACAGAAATTAATAAACGTATAACAAATTTAATAGCCTAAAAAATGAAACGATTTGTCCGTCCGCCTGACAAAAAACTTCACCGAATGAAAAAAAAAAGTTGAAAAACACAAGCACGGATTATTGACAGCATTTTCTCACCATCCTTTTTTTTTTGTCACACTTTAAAGAGGTGAAGAGCCCTGGGTGAAGAGGCACATTTCCTACACGTAGACAAAACAACACAAATCATGAAGTCCGTAAATTACAATCAATGACAACTCTAGATACAATATATATACTTAAACTTCTAAAAAATGTCACCTTTTCTATTTTTGCCCATTAAACCGTTGAAATAAAAAAAAACACAAACAAGATGTTATACACAAAATTAAGCCAAAATCCAAGTACAATTGTTTTAATTAAACCTACATTAAAAATTCCTTTTTTTTGTGAACTACGGCTAAAGCGTTAAAATATGAAAAGTCCTACGTTCTAAAGTCCTACTTTCTTCATTAGTTAAATATTTATATCACATCAATATATCATGCAAAGATATAAAATAAATGCGATTTTTGAAACAAATATTAAATTCACCATAAATGGCATCCTTTGCCAAAGAGAATTTTCTTTCTAAGTTATTCCAGCAACAATTGCAATTTTACGAAATGACACTTAAACAATATTGACAATACAACAACGTAACAAACAAAACAAACTACGTAAACAACAAAATACTAACGACATAATTATCATTGGAAATCATACTCACAGTCGAGCTTATGTTTATCCCATTAGTCCTCCAAACTAGAAAAGCCTAATGATGTTGGTGAATGGTTACATCACAGATTCATTTCCAAGTATGATTACGTGTAATTGTACTGGAAAGAGTTTTGCGCAATGTCTTGACAAAATTCGCCGACTCTAAATTTAGCACCGAGCTGAGTGATTGGGCTCTTAGTTTCGGACACGATGACCGATGATGATAAGACGGAGGGGAAAGAAGTAACACCGTTGTGCCTTCGATCATGTTGTATCAAAGGGGAAAAAAAGTAACTGTTTTTAGAGCTTATTCTTTTCGAAAATTCATCTTTATTCTATTTACCCACTAACGACAATTGGCAAGAAAATGTACCCCGCAAAAGGAGTTTTCTGCTTAAGTTAAATAAACAAATTATAAAACGAATGAGTCCTACACAATTTATGGAGGACAGTTTAAGTTAAAGAGATCCAGTGGTATTACCACGTCACAGGTCCGGGGATCGAATCCCGGATTGGGCGAGGTTGACCCATCCTTTTATCCCTTTAGTGGGTCCATAAAGCATGCCATCACCAAGGTCCTTCACCAAGCATACTTGAAAACTAAACACTGGAAGTTCCGCCAACTATGGAGACATCGTGTGAGGTGTCCGGACATTGAAGAAGATTTAGCGTATACACTCCCTCTACAAGGAAAATTTCTATTCGTCGGACTTTTTGGCTGCACAGACCTTAAATGGGTCGACAGTTACTTTGGAAATGCCCATTATAGAACCTGGGTCATTTTGTATGCAAGGCAAGAGCCTTACTGACTGGGCTCCCCGCAACCGACAACTTACGTTTGCAAGAAAAATATTGTTCCATTAATAAGGTAAATTAACAAAAAAAAATAGAATTATATAAATGTGGACAAACAATAAACGGCAAGAACAAGGAACAAATGTTCTCATAAAAATATCCCATCGGAAACATTGATCCTGACTTTTAATCTCGGACAGCACACGCGTATTTATTCGGAAGCGGGGCGGATTGCTAAAATTAGACCACAGATCGACTATTTAAGATATTGTAATCTCGCAGTAGCCTTGAAACAAACACTTTTGATTAGGAAAAGAATATTAGAGTCACTGTACTGTACACAGGCTAAGCCAGGGCCGTCACGTGACCGGGGCGCGAAGATAAGGGGGACAATCGCCCTGGATGCTTTGAAGGAAGTAAAAGGGGTTGCATGTTAAATAAACAAATATTTCTAAGTGCAGAAACCTTTTTAATGAAATGAAAACTAACTTTAGATTTTTCAAGTTATTCTTTTTTATTGCAAATTGATAATAGACTTTTCTGTCTGTCTGTTCTTTAAATTTAAGTTATGTCCATGTGATATTAAAAAAAAGGTTCGAATTTTTTTCTTCCAGGCACCTATCTTTCATACTTTGTGTCCCTTCGTATGTACCCTTTTCTGTCCCATGGCGATCTGTTTCCACTCCTAGCGGTCCGATTTTATAAATTATTTATTATTTCTTAGAAAGGTACGATACTAAAGAAAAAATCTTCAATGCTTTTTTCGTCCGTCTGCCTATCCGTACAAAGAGAATTTCAATGAGTAGTAAAGTAACAGTAAAATAGGTACTCTCACAGGAATACTCACAATTTTGAGATTGAATAAATTTCGCACATACGAATACAATAAAGTTTTTGAGCAAACAACATTTCTTCCAAAAATATTCGATGTTATGAAACCCACTTCGAAATATCCTCCAAAATTCTTCAAAAGTAAATGTTTAGAAAGTAATCGAGTGAGAATATGGCGAAGAAAAATCGAAAAAGTTTCAAACTCATAACAAAATGCGAATCCCCTTTTTAGTATTTTTAGAATGGGAGTCACTCTCTTATTGGAATGTGGACGTTCTAAATGACATATTTTATTATGTAAACTAAATGTGCACAAAACTCCAATGACTTTAAATTTGTGGACCTTGCAAAAAGTGAATGAGCCAGATGGACAGCGAGTTTGTAAACCAAAATGCTTCAGTGTTAATCCAATGAAGAAAAAGTAAATCCACATTTCTCCGGTTGTATTGAATATTTATACTACAAACGTCTTTTTTATGCGATACTAGGTGGCAAAGCCCCCTGCTCGCTACCGCTCGCCAACATGAGATAAAAGAGACAGATAAGTTATCTACGGTTATCATTTTTTAAAAAAACGTTTGGGGGCGTCCGAAAGTTACGTGATCCGTTTTTTGGCGATTTTTTTAACGACACCCCCTCCCACTTGAGATTCGGTTCGACCCCCCATTTAAACACCTTGCGCAATTTATACGCCTCCCAAATATTTACGTGCCACTAAGATTAAAAACTAACTTAAATCCAATAATTAACCAGCCAATAATTACCAACTAGCCAATTTTAACTTTTAAGTCAAAAACAAATGAAAAATTAAAATTGACCAATACACATATTTCGGTAAAATTTTCAGGGTTTCACTTTCATGACTGTTCTTTCTTGAACTGTTTTAGTTACAGTTAATTTTAGAAAATTCAAGAAAAATGCAATTACAGTTTCAGTTACTTTCTGACGAACCTAACGGTTTTACTTATTGTTACTTAGCTACACCGTGAAACAGGTTAATATTATTAACGAGCTTCACACACACACACACACACAAGATGTCACATTTATTACTTGTGCGATTGCCCCCAGAAACAAGCCCCCTTTCTTATCAACAACTTTTTCTATAGAATCCCAACCCTAAAAAACAAGTCTAAACATTTTGATGATAACCGTCACACGGATTCGAGCGGGTATCACGTGACACCAAATTCTTGGCGTTCGAGAAAAGACCAAATGGAGTGCAACTGGAGTCATTAGTTAGGGGTCTCGAAACTTCTCGCACAACGTTGCTCGCATTTAAGGAATTATTTAAAATGCGATACAAGCATACAATTTGGAAAATATTATACAGAAGATGCTTTTTAAAAAACGTAAAATTATTTTATGTATTACAATTTGGAAGTTATTATACATCTTCTAAAGTTAATATTATTAAGGCGTTATAAATATGAAAGTAATAAAATTATATAATACATAAATAAAGTAATAATTTTGAGTATTTTAGGGTAAAAGTCTTACTCACTATACATTTACAAAACTATCATCACAAAATGGCAACAACCCAAAGCAGCTTTTCCAAAGCGACCAGTCATCCTATAAATCGGATATCTGTACTGGAAAGAGAAGAAAAAAATCCAACTCGTGACAGATGGGCCCGAGTACACTGGGACAGACGTGCTCGTTAAATCTGTGGAGTCCAAAGTCCCGACGGCGTCCAGCGTACGATGTCGCTCGAAGTTTCCGTTGGGTGCCCGCTCAGGTGTCGATCTCGTCACTTGACCAGGGTTCTAAATTACGAGACGTTATTGGCTGTGTTAAAGCTCCTGACGGAGGCTAGAAATAGGCAGCCGAAACGATTACATTACCCTATCCAAAGCGACATCGTACGCATCGTCGGAACTTTGAGGCATATGAAACGTTCACTACCTCTACACGGGGGTATTATTGGTCTGATCTGACTTATTATTTTAGATGCACAGACCGCTTACAGGTCAGCAGCTATTTTGGCAATTATGTGCGGGCCCGAACCCAGGACATTTTACATGCAAGGCAAGCCCGATAACGACTGGACTCCGGCAGCTCCGGAACCTGTGTGAAAGGGCCTTATTGATCAAGCATAAAATTGCCCTCGACCGAACATCCCCCTTCCGGAGAGGGAAAAAAAATCTGTCTGGTTTGGAGACCCTTTGCAAGTGTCTCCCTTCAAGCCTTGCTCTTTCGACTGCAGCTGCGATCACACCCAGGCCGCTCGCTCGTAAATTTCGGCCGTGAAAATAAACAAATCTCATGCAGCATCGGCATTTGAGAGGAAGGAATGTGCCACAAGATTCCTTTTCCACACCAAGAAGAATCGACTGCCCTCCTGTTTGAATGTGACCGGAAGTCCGTGTCCGTGGAGTCCGTCCTGACCGTCAACTAGGATGATCTGTGGAACGGAAACTTTAAAAAAATGTATTTTGCAGACTAATCGACTGCGGAAATTCTCATTTTTGATTTAAAGGAATGTTTTATTTCACCTTTTTTTATATTTAAATGGAATGTTTTACCTCTTTGCATGGCGTGTATTAATACACTAAATGCAATGCCAAACATATCGCTAATTTATTATTAATTAAGTATCGTAATAATTTGACAAAAAATATGACTAGAATATTGCTCCATTTATCACAATTTTCATTGCTTTTTTACGGGTAAAAATTAAGTGATATCAGCACGAACCCCCCCCACCCCTTCCATTAAAAATGAGTATAAAAAGAGAATTTTATCAATTAACTGCGGTATGTACTATTAGGTTTTATTTTAACCCTTTAGGTCCCAATGACAATTTAGCATCATCATTTTAGAATATTTTTTTTTTCTGATCGTCTTTAGTCATTCATGATATATAAAAAAAAAACATTATTCGATTCTTCATTTTTTTTCCCTATTAGTAAATTGTTTTTATGAATCCCAATAGATGTCAGCCCTATTATTTTTTTAATTTATGATCAGAAACATGATAATGCGAAATGGCATGACTGGGACTGAAAGGGTTAAATAGAAGAGCAAATAATCCAGTTTGAACTTAGGGAAAACTTTATGTACTTTGGGTTATATTTATGCAATCTGCACAAACTCATTAAACTTTTAAAATCGAAATAATATGGAATAGTGCTACAATACAACTTTAATGGTGTTAATAAGAGAAGGAAAAGTAGTAAAGGCGCAGTAACCCAATTTCACAGGAGCCAAAACGAAGCCACTTTTTGTATTTCATCATCACTTGATTCTAATTTGGCGATATATATCTCTTTTTATTTTTTGGTATACTAAACTATCCATTTCAAAGTCAATTATAATAATTTTATGTTATGTAATAATGCAAAAAACATAAGAAAAGGTGCTCTTTATTGATTTTTTAAAGTCATCTTTACTCTACTAGTATGCGTTAAGTTGTCAACTATGACACTCTTTGTCTGTACCTTGGTTTAGTTTCAGCACCCTTTTTCCGCAAAGTTTGAGAAATGCGACGCGAAAACTAAGCTTATATAAAGATATTTTTTTTATAAAAAAAAAACTTTTTTAAAAAGGAAAGAACACAAAACATCGGAGTGAGATAATTAAATTTAGATTAATTTGATTAAATGGCCCGAAAAAACCTTAACCTAAAGCAGAGTGCTGAACAAGGTGGTTTTTTTTTATAAGTATTGTCATTAAAAACATTTAATTACGTTAAAGATTGCTTACGCAGATAATCCACTCAAATAAGGTTATCACGACCAATAAGAAATACTGAAAAGCTTGTATTTTTTGCTTTCACTAAAGAAAACTAAAACTTTTGTATTTTTAAAACACAAGTATTAGTTTGTATTAATTATTTCCTTTCATTCAGGTCGCTTTCACCCTAAAACTCTGTATATTCTGCTAAATAATTAGAAAGATTTATCATATAACTCGGTATGTCTCAAAAAGATTAAAACTTGCGATGTTAATACCTTTTCTCTCTTAAAAATTCTCGCTTTCTCGCTCTGTTTTTAGCTATAAGTGATTGATTTTTAAATGTTATTAGATTGAATTCTCGACCAGTTTACGATTTAAAAACATGCACACTTTTAACTTCTGCTTTTTGTAAACTTTTGTTTAGACTAGCAGCATTTCATATATTTAACTTAATTCTTCCTAACCTTAAAGCAATTCTTCAATCACAGTTTGTATAATATTGCAATATTTCAAAGTGAATAAATAGCCAGTTAAAATAATAAGTTACTTGTGCTCCAACTTTTTTTTCAAACGGCCCAGGAAATTAATTATTCCGCTTAACATTTGTCTGCTGTCAAGACTTCATCTTTCAAACTTATTTTTAAAATCCCAGTTTAACAGTTTCCGATCCCGTTTAGTTTTCTGCTTTGTTAGGCACAAGAAATGAAAGATGGTGAAATTTTGAAAAAGGGGAAACAATCTCTTCTAATTTCCTCGTAAGACCACCCATTAAGAACTGAGAGTATAGAACCAGCACATACTGAATCTGCTCGAGTTTTACACTAGGCATGCTGGAGTTATCCTCACAGAGGTCATGTCCGGAAGGCTCTTTGATACATTAAAGAAATACGCATTACATATTTTTGAAAATTATTACCAGTATAAGTTGAATGATATTTTAAATATTTGATTTTAACTCAAAGAAAACGTAATACATGTAATTCCATCATACGCAAATGATATTTATACTGTTTCTATTCTTAAAATGTAATTGTATTCATAATAAATTGATTAATAAACTGTAAAAAAAATTGTCGCGGAATCGCACTAGAATCCTGGATTAATAGCCGTCACCTCTATTAGGAGTGTGAATTTACCGATTTTGTGATAATCATAACTTTGATACACCGAAAACGTGGTAAATTCACTTTCTAAATAGTGGTGTCAGCTGGAAAGTTACCCGATTCCGGTGAAATCTTGCAACAAAATTTTTAACTGTATATATTGTCTTTTAGCAATGAATAACTCGTTCTGTTGTTATTGCTATTGAATGATGAAGAAAGTAAAAAAGTTAAAGCATATCACTAATCTTATTTTGCTTTTTGCTTCATAGAGAGGAAAAATGCTAGAGTATCTGTCAGGTTTTTTAGCAACACATGCAAGTTATTAAAAAATTACAAAATTTAACATTTTATTGAAGTTTAAAGTATGGAAGAGTCATTAATAAACTTGAAACACAAATGTTATTTCTTAAAAAATGCCCAAAATTATATTTTTAATTAACAGTTTAATTAAAATTTAATTCATTCTTTTCAACTATAATGTAAGGATTATACAA
Source organism: Hylyphantes graminicola (assembly GCA_023701765.1). Lineage (NCBI taxonomy): Eukaryota > Metazoa > Arthropoda > Arachnida > Araneae > Linyphiidae > Hylyphantes > Hylyphantes graminicola. The sequence goes on along the minus strand of CM043119.1, from coordinate 1,377,820 downwards.
TAATACACGATATAAAGTTGAATTGCTTGGCTTTAGAGAGGGTAGTTCTTGTACAACTAATCTTTTAAAGTTTTATGACACTGTTACTGAAGATATTGATAAAGGCAATATGGTTGATATTATTTACATCGATTTCCAAAAGGCTTTTGACAAAGTTCCTCATAAAGCTTTGCTATATAAGATGCGAAGATTTGGAATCGAAACAGCCGTTATCCGTTGGGTTAAAAATTGGTTGACCAATAGAAAACAAAGGGTTCACATTAATGGTAAGTACTCTGATTGGAATGAAGTAGTAAGTGGAGTGCCTCAGGGCTCTGTACTAGGGCCAATTTTACTCATTATGTTTATTGATGATATCAGCTGGGGGTTGAATAGCAAGTTAAGTATTTTTGCAGATGACTTAAAAGTGACGAGTACAGTTAATTCTGTTGAGCAAATTGACCAATTGCAAAGTGATCTAACGAAAATTACTGAGTGGGCAGCAAGGTGGGGCATGTCATTCAGTGTGAATAAATGCCAAACCTTGCATTTGGGCAAGAACAATGTTAATTATTCTTATGTTTTACAGGGAGAAAGTATTCAAGACAGTGAGTTTGTTAAAGATTTAGGAGTTTTTGTGAGCAATGATTTTAAAATGAGTAAACAATGTGTTGAAGCAAGTAAGAAGGCCAATCGAATGTTAGGATATATTAGAAAAAGTATCACTTCTAAATCTAAAGAGATTATTCTGCCATTGTATAGGGGATTGGTAAGGCCACACCTGGAGTATGCTGTTCAGTTTTGGTCCCCCTTTCTCAGAAAAGATATTGAAATGCTTGAAAAGGTTTAACATAGGGCTACAAAAATGATTAAGGGTTTATCGCGTATTGATTATGGTAATAGATTAAGATCGTTAAACATGTATTCCCTGGAAAATAGGAGATCAAGGGGTGATTTAATTCTGTTGTTCAAGTTCATTAAACAGGGAGACATGGAGGGCTTAGGTTTTACCTTAAGGGGTCACAGGAGTCTTAAAAATGTGCAAAGAAGATACTACATAGCATAGTTTGATCTCTATTATAATTTTTTAACTACTCAATAAATGAGTATAATTTTTTTATATGTAATTCTACAGAATTTATTTATTATAAAACAAGTTTTAAAATTTATGAAACTTTAGCCAAAACTAAAATAAATGACATTAAACATGAAGGTACTTGAACACACTGTGATTAGGCTTGCGCGGCAAATTGTGAGGTCAAAATTGAAAAAATGAATAAGAAAATGACTTTATATTGTAAAAATATGTACAAACTAGGACTTATACCTAAATTCTCAGCTCAATTTTAATTAGAAATTATTTTAAGAACTTTTTTCTAAAAAAATTAATACAAATTTTAAAATTTTTATTTTAAATTTAAAAAAAAATAATTTCTAATTAAAATTGAGCTGAGAATTTAGGTATAAGTCTTTGTTTGTACATATTTGTACAATATAAAGTCATTTTCTTGGTAATTTTTTCAATTTTGACCTCACAATTTGCCGCGCAAGCCTAATCACAGTGTGTTCAAGTACCTTCATGTTTAATATCATTATTTATTTTAGTTTTGGCTAAAGTTTCATAAATTTTAAAACTTGTTTAAAATAAATAAATCTTGTAGAATTACATATAAAAAAATTATACTTATACATTGAGTAGATAAAAAATAACATGTAAGATCAAACTATGCTTTGTAGTATCTTCTTTGCACATTTTTAAGACTCCTGTGACCCCTTAAATAGCCGGACCAGGGGGCATGGACAGAAATTGAATAAATCATGCTTTAGAAGGGAGGTTAGAAAACATTATTTTTAACAATAGAGTCGTCAATGAGTGGAATGCTTTACCAGAATATGTTGTGTATTCGAAGAGAGTGGAAGATTTTAAGAAGAATCTCGATAACTATTGGAAACTGGTAAGGAATTAGATATATTTTGGACCAACCTTGCTGGGCCTCTGGCCTGTTGTTGGTCGACAATTTTTGTATTTGTATTTGTATTTGAATCTCTATTATATCCGAAGCAATTGAGACCTAACCACATTTGGATAGTTAGAATTTAATGTATTTAGAGGAAATTGTTCAGTACAATTGTCGTCATTTGACTTATATTTAGTTCAATTAGATAAACTAAAAGCAGAAATCTCTTTTTCGTATGGCTATTTTTTCTTGGCAATCGTCGTTAAAATTAAATAAAGTATTTTTCAAATGTGGAGTTTTTTTCTATAAAATTTATAAGATTGTTACTTGGTAGTTAAGTCCTTGTGGTTTCCTAATCGTTTAAAAAAAACAGTAAAAACAAATAAAAAAGGATCTTAAATAAAAAAAAATACATCTTAATGCATCATAGAGATAAAATGCATTCATGTGTTTTTCTAATTTGCTTGAACTTATTTTATGAAATTTACACATTATTCTACGCGATTTTCCTCTACTTACTCATTACCAGTTTCTATATCTATTAAAATAAGGATTTTCCAGAAACGCAAAATTTTAAAGTCTATAAATTTTATAATTAAGTATTAAATTAATAAACCCTTTGCTACAAAAATAACATCTTTAAGCACACACAAAATTTGTTTAAACTTTTAATTTAAAACATTGTTTTGACAAAAATTAGAATATACTTATAGAATAATACTTATAGAAAAAAATAAAATTGGTGCATCATTTCGCGGTCATTTTTGATAGCTTTTCACAATTTCCAGACAAATCTTTTGGTATGTAATACTAGAACCAATTCCCTTCAAATGAAAAAATTGCAAAAAACAATCTTCAAAAATTAATGAAGCAGAATACTGTTTATCCGGCCATTAACGGAAGATCGGATCAAATAAAATTCGGGATCTACAACTTGTAACGAACGACTTCCCAAATGCATTCCTGTTCCTTCCCTAGAGATGGGAAACAAAGGAAAACCACGTTCGCGAACAGGCAATTGATTTAAGTACTTGATAAGGTACGATAGTTCTGGTTAACTGACTAGAGTGGGTGTAATATTGTAAGAATTAAACACAAAACATTAACTCCCCAACGAAAGGGACCGAATGAATTCGGATCGAAGTGCATCCGAGTTAATCTAAAGGGGAAAAAATAATTTTTTAAGGCGCATTTCTCCAGCTTTACTATTTTTTCAAACTTTTTTTTTTCCTACATGATAATTAAACTTACTTACGGATCACCACTATTTGAAATTTATTAGAATACTTCGTTGTTAATTAGTTATCGAAAATTCTAAAATATTTGAACCCATTTGAAAAAGTGGGGTTGTAGATCCTGTAAGTCAGCTACATTTATCACAGAATTAAAGGGTTTGTAAAAATATTTAATACAGCCGGAGAAATGTGGAATAAAATTTTATTTTTCCATCGGATTAACACAGACAAGGTTTGGAGACCCTCGTCCATTCCCCCGTAAGTATTGTCACTCCGGTTAACTGACCGAATATAGTGGATGTAATATTATAAGAATGAAACATTGTAAGAATGAAACACAACACAAACTCATTCCTATTACAGTAATTAAATATATGAATTCGACTCCGTGGAAGCGTGTAACATAATATTTGACATGTCCATCAAACATCTTAAAAGACGAAAGGTGACGGTAATTATCTAAAGGCACACATATCTTTGGTTATAATTATAAATATTTCTGAAAATAATTTTATTCTTCAGGTTATTTCCCTAGCTATCACTAAATTAAACAATATACTAATTTCAAAGATTTAAAACTGAGTCTTAAGTGGTGTAACACAAAACTAATAACTAATTGTAATTGAAGAATAACATCCTTTTAGACAAGTACGAAATCAACTGAATAAAAATGCTACAAACGTGCTTAAACTACCAGATCATAATATCATCAATTCACGTTGAAATGAAGGACTCCAGCAAAACAAATGTTCTTAACTATTAATCTCACTCTCAGGATAAAAAAATAGTTTTGATAACTAATACCAGACTAGTGACACTCCAACTTATGCTCAAATGCGCACTTACGTATTGATTCAGTGTTATGGAAGGGTGTAAGAGACCGAGTGTGATGTGATTACTAAGATAAATGAATGTCACTTAAAATGCAAGATGGAACTTCGTAACGGGAGAATAAGAAGATTTTAGTTCATTTTCCTAAAGGCGTTCATTTTGTATAAATTGTATTTGTATTATTCCAACTGGAAACGAATTTGGCAAGAGTAATGTTTTTACATTGCTGCATTACTGGCGGCTCACCTTTTTTTTTGCATATTCGGTATATTCCCCAGAACTGAGAGCCATTTTTTGGCACCATCTGATTTTGGTTTATTATGTCTTTCACACGCTGATTTACAGTTTAATTAGATAGTTAAAAGCTATTTATAGAACTTTAAAAAGGTTGAGGTTTTTTTTATGACGTGGTTTCAAAACTTAGCAAAGGGGTGGCTATTTTTATTTGGTTCTTTTCCCTTTATGAACAACTATGAACGGCACTCAATAATAATACAAAGCATTATCGTTCGGTAGGCTAACCTTAAAATATAAATTTGTGTTTCACGTGTAAACCAAAGTTGAAAAGTAACAGGGATATTTAATTCTCTGTGTAAATAATGTTTTCAGATAAGGTAAAGTTACATTCGCATACATTTCTCGTTCAAAATTATTTAAAATAAGTAATTAAAAGCTTAATTTTGAAACGAAAAATATATATATTTTTAAATATCCGATTTGTGCCTGTTTGAGTAATTTTAATATGACGCTGTCATATATAGACGGACAAGAGAGATTTTCGAAAAATCTTACAATATAAATCTCAAAATATGAACATCCAAATAATCTTAAAAACGTTGATATTAAAACAGCACCTGTGAATACTTCAAAACATAGATGTCGCTTCATTCAGTTTTCTAAAACAAATTTAATAGCTTTGTTATTTGTATAAGGTTTCAGCGTTTCTCTCTTTGTCTCCCTGCCTTTATCAAATTTGGCAGATGCATTATACATTGTAAAAAATGTTCGAGGTGGTGGAAAGTGTCTCATCGAAACTACAAACAATGCCAATTTATTGCCCTTTCATTAAGGCAGCTGCGAATGTTTAGACTTATTTAAAGAACAACTTGTGCTTGAACAAATGTATTATTTATGGTCGTTATTGGCCGACGCAAAATGTAAATAAAAACGTAAATAATTCTAATTGAATTATAAAAAGATGTTGATATAAAAATAGCACCCGTGCAATACTTCAACAAAAGTATTTATGCCGTCCTGTTTCCCAAACAAAATTTATAATAGCCTTGTTTGTTAATTGCATGACATTTCAGCAAGGATCTCTTTCTCTCTGCATCATCTGCCAAATTTTATAAAAAGTCCAAGTTGGAGACGGAGGAAGTTTCGAAACTACAAACAAGGTTAATTTATTGCTCGATGAAATTGAGGCAGCTGCCGATGTTTAGACTAATTTACAGAAGAGGATTAGATTGTTTATAAGTAACTGAGCACCATATGAATAACTGCACTAGTCTGCGTTATTGTCTTGATGTTGCTAAAAGTATTACGTAAAACTTCTCGGGAGCGACCACCCTCCGTTCTGAGGAAAATCGGTCGTTGGAGGAGGGTGGTCTCTTTGAGAAGTTTCATCACTGAGCTGCTTATAAATGCTCAAATTAATTTTATAAACAATGGTTTAGTAGTAAAAATTATGAAAAGTATACAATTTTCATCATTGTGGGACCGCGGAGGGGGATACTAGGTAAACAGTGGGTTTAATGAACCACTAAGACTTTTTTGTTGAACATTTATAAAAGACTACTTTTATTTAACACGAAAATAAAATCTACAAACACAGGACCGTCTTTTAACGACCTGCCCCTCTGGTTCCACACAAGTCTTCTTCTTTTTCATCATCGTTCATCGTTTAACAATTGTGGAGGACCTGGCAGCGAAGCTGCCTCCACCTCCAGTATGGCAGGGAGATTGGGTTGGCGAAGATTACAGTGAGTGGCCGAAAGGAACGGTGGGGGAGTATGGCGGGGGATAGGACAGAGACAAACAAAGATGAAACGAAGAGCCCCGAGGGGCAGAAGGTCGTGGCGAGGCACATCCTCTCGAAAGAGGAGTGGGGTGATGACAAAGGTACTGGCAGAGATGGGTGTCGGAGATGTAAGTTGTAAGGGGGGGGATTAAGGGAAAATCAAGAAAACAGCCATCCGGCAATGGAAAAGGAAGAAAGTTAATAAAAGTTCAGGTGGCTGGGAACATAGAGGCTCTGGGCCTGCGTATGTTATCCCGGGTAGTTGGGTCGTAGCGGTCAAGCATTTGAAGTGTGGGGTTGTCGTTAGCATCAGTTCTTGAGAAGAACTGCGTTGAAAGTTTGGCAATGTAATCAGTCAGCTTAGGGATTTTAAGAGTATTGTGGATATCGTCATTTCGTTGGAACCAACGAGCCTGGAGAACGCTGTATCGAAGGGTCTTGTTTTGGAGTGAGTTGAAGCTGCGCATTCGCGTTTTGCAGGCGCTGCCCCAGACGGGGCATGCATAGGTGATAATGGGGCGTAAAAGACATTTATAGATGAGGAGCTTGTTTTTGATATTAATAGGGGAGTTTCTATTGAGGAGGTGACTGAGCCGAAAAGAAGCCTTGCAAAATTTATCTTTGATATAGGAAAGGTGTTCAGTCCAGAGCAGCTTGCGGTCCAGGATGACCCCAAGGTATCGTGTGGAGGGTTGCCAAGGTATGTTTTTGTTGTACATTTTAAGGTATTTTCGTGAGTTGATGGTGCTTGTTAGGAGCGTTTTGCTGAAGAGAACGGCCGCGTTTTTGTCGATGTTAATTTTGATTTTCCAGTCTTGGAGCCAGGTTTCCAGTTTATCAATGTGGTTTTGAACATGTTTAATGGCGTAAAGTGTGTTTTTGTTCTTGGAGTATATGGCAGTGTCATCTGCAAAGAGTGCAATTTGTGTGTTGTAGTGTTTGGGTATGTCATTAATGTAGATGTTAAAGAGGACTGGACCAAGCACAGAGCCCTGGACCGTGCCCGCCTTCAATGGTCTAGGGGTAGAGAAAGTCGTTCCATTGCGAACAATGAATGAGCGCCCAGTAAGGTAGGAGTAGATAAGTTTGACAATGTAGTCAGGGACATTAGCTTTAATTAATTTGTAGACCAGACCATTGATCCAGACACGGTCAAAGGCTTTGGCAATATCGAGGAAAAGTGCAGCAGTGGTTTCTTTGTTTTTGAATCCTTCCATGACAAATTCAGTGACACGGAGGAGTTGTTGGGTTGTGGATAATGTGTATGTAAAGCCAAATTGTTCAGGGATAAGGGTGTTATTAATGTTGAGTGAGTGTTCCAGTCTGTTTTTGATAATTACTTCCGCAATTTTTGCAAGAATTGGAAGAAGGGATATTGGTCTGTATGAAACTGGATCAGTGGCGTCCTTCTCAGGTTTAAGTATGGGAATGACGACTGCGATTTTCCAGTTTTGAGGGAAGTAAGAAAGTCTGAGCATGGTGTTAAAGGCATCAACTAGATGAATGATAATGTTGTGTGGCAGGTTTTTAACAAGTTTGTTAGTCAAACCATCAATGCCAGGAGCTTTTCTGATTTTGATACGTTTAATGTAATCTGTAATTTCAAAGATTTCAACTGGTTGGGGTGGTGTCATGGTTGGTTCTCTCAGACTTTCCAAAACAGACTGGTTGACTGAGTCATAAAAAATAGTGTTTGTTGTTGGATTTTCGGTAAATTGTTTTTCGTAGGAGTTGGCAAGGAATTCAGCTTTAGCTGAATCAGTGAAGGCCGTTTGACCATTAAGTTTAAGTTTGGGGATATTGTGTTTGCTGCGCTTGCAGCGTCTAGTAGCCATAAAAAGGGAGTTGTCTTCAGGGTCGAGGGTAGAAAGGTAGTTGGACCAGTCCTCTTGTGTAAGGTATCGGATTTTACGTTTAATAATGGCTTGTAATCTGTTCATGTTAGTTCTGTCCCTGGGGTCCCTGGACCGTTGAAATTCGCGTTTGGCTTTATTTTTAAGCTTAATTAAATTTTTGATGTCCGGAGGGGTATAAATTTCCTGACTATTGTTTTTAATGGTAGAAGAATTAAGATGGGCATCAGAGATTTGTTTCGTGAACTCAGAGACTGCACGATCAAAATTTTGAGTAGTGGTGATATTTTGAAAGGGGTTCTCAACGTCAGTAAGTAAATCTTTAAATTTGTCCCAGTTAGCGTGTAGAAAGTTGCCCGTTCTGTCAAATGAGAACGGGTTAAAAATTTCAAGAAGAACAGGATTGTGGTCCGAGCTGAGGTCTGGGATAGAATCAATGGAGTAGTTAAAAGGAAAATTTTTGATTAAAGCAAGGTCAATAATAGTAGGGTTACCAGTATGCCAAAAGTGTGTGGGGGAATTGGGTGTGAGAATGTTATAGTTAAAATGTTGTGTAAAGTTAACAAGTCTAAGGCCAGTAAAGCTGTTAACATTCTGACCCCAGGAGTAATGCCTGGCATTAAAGTCTCCGCAAAGAACGTGGCAATGTTCAGAAAGGTCATGTAGTAATTCAAGTTCATCTGTGAAAGTGGGGTCAGGGTTATTTTTGATGTAAACAGAAGCAATGGAGAAATTTGGAAAAGAAGTGGAGTGAATTTTAATAATAGTAGCTTCAATGTTTACCATAGAGGGTGTTGAAATTCTGCTGTGTTTAATGGTGTTTTTGACAAATATGGCTGTGCCGTGCTTGGTGAATGGAACGGCAGGGGCCACAATCCTGTCATCGCGATAGCAAGAGTAGTTTGGAATATAGGCACTATTGCTTTTATGTAAATTAGTTTCCTGAACACAAATGATGTCAGGTTTTTGTCGATCAGCAAATTCTCTGAGTTCACGAATTTTTCTCGATAACCCATTGGCATTCCAGTAGCAAATTTTGAGAGTGTTGATAGTTATGTTATTCATTATGCAAGACCTTTTGGCTCAGTTGGTTTATTGTGGCGGACATTTCGTCCATTCTAGTAGTAAGTTTAGTAATAGTACCAATTAGGGCTGTCAAAAGGACGTTTTGATTTTCAATATTGGCTTGGACATTAGGATTATTAGTTTGGGGGTTGTTAGATGCCCGTTGTCCCCAAGCAGGGGCATTGTTTGGTCGATTGGGCAGTCCTGGGAAATTTTCAATTGAGTGTTGTGGGTCGATACGATTAGTTGGTCGTCTAATATTTTGTTTGCGGTTGGGTTCTTTAGCTTCGGGTTTCGAGTTTGGGGAGTTTTTGGATTGGCTATTTTGGAATCGATTATATTGTCGGTACACAGGCTTGGGAAACATTTTACACCCACGCCAGGATGCGGGGTGGGGCCCGTTGCAGTTGCAACAAACTGGCTTCTCCTCCTCCTTTTTTGAGCAGTTTGCTGTGAGATGCTCACCTGCACACTTGACACAATCTTCTTTTTCTTCTTCTACTCGGGGCCCCGTAGGGTGTGGCAGCCCACTCAGCCGAATGGGACTCAGCCGAAACCGCAAAAGGTAGCCAATTTGGTGAAAAAGTGGGGTTGTGCTTGGCGAAGAGATCCCCCTCTGCTGATAACAGTTTGTGGTTGCTTTTTCTCCTGCCAAAGCGTTGGCGATAAGAATTCAACCGAATGGTGCATGCGAAGCCAAATACGAGGTTAAATTTGGACAATTGGTGAACGCTCCCTGCTCATGATGTAATTGCGAATACAATGCGATCTCCGTGCAGGCCAGGAGTCATAAAAAAGACCCCTCGTTCTAAGAACTCTGGCGGGTCACTCCTGTTTCTGGCGACAAATATAATCAGACAACAGACAAGGATTTTGTTCGATGGATATAACTTGTTTTCAATGTCTATACCTATCTCGGTGAAATATATTTACAAAATAATGTTCAAATAGAGTTATGTTGAAGGATCAATATAAATATTTTATTTAGTAATTAGTATTTATTTTAAGCAAAAAAATGAATGCAAGTAGATAAATAGTTAATAATTTTATCACGATTAATATATATATATACATATTGTTTCAAATTTAAGTTATGTTTCTTTACTTCCGTACCGTTAATTATCAGCATATCGTTAAACATGAACATATTAAATAAATATAGTTTTAGAAATTTTTATACACGTGACGAAAGACATAGTTATTACTTTAAAATATCTTATAACTTGTCAGCTGTTTACCCTGATAATTGATTTTTTTGTCATAAAATACACTCTTAAAACAAACGAGCTATTTTAACTCGGTCTGAGTTAATTTTCACTCCTTCAGTGTCGAAAATGCACTTCCCCTATAGGAGTGGATACTTTATTTGTTAAACCTCCGACAGGATCACTCCAAACGAGTGATTTTAACTCAGTCTGAGTTAATATTCACTCCTTTCCAGTGTCGAAAATGCACTTCTCCTACAGGAGTGGATTTCCCTCTTTTGTTTTAAGAGTGTAACTTTTGCTTTGCTCAAGCTTTTTAAGTCCTCAAAATTCTTTATTTGCTGTAAAAGACAAACTTTCATATTATGTGATCAATTTGGGTAGCATAAAAGTTCGATGATGGTTATTTTTAATATTTAAACAATTCCATCTGTAACAGATTTTGATATCATAATTTAAATAGTATTAAGTTCATATGTCAATATTTCATTTATTTGAAAATGCCACGCCAGCGCGAAGAGCTGTGTTAAGGCATCATTTCACCGTAGATACCTCCGCATGTTCTGTTTCCGCCATCTTATTAACGGCCCGTTTCAGACACACACACCATCTCGTCAATAAACGCCGTGTATGTGTGGCTGATGCACGTTAAATCTGTTGACTTTCAAAGTTCTGACACCATGCACGACGTCGCTATAAGCTTGCGTGGAGTTCAAACTTTGTTCAGGTGAATTCCTCATCTGTTCCGTGTTTAAAACTTATGCGGAGTTTATCGCCCATATCCCCTGTGTAGCTTTAGGACGATATGAATACCATTATCTCTACGTTTGTAAATCGTTAAACATCAACATATTAAATATATATAAATATAGTTTTAGAAGTTTTTATATACGTGACGAACGACAATTGGGTGTTTGCTGAATTAAAGTCGCACTATAACTACAAGAGGACTATTGGCCACGGGCCTCATATTTAATCAGTGTCAAGTGACGAGGCCGAAACTCGAACTGGCACTTAGGTAGCCGTATTGCGACTTCTTACGCGGCGTCAGAACTTAGGACTACGATAGATTTAACGTGCACCAGTCCAATATACACGGCGTAATTTAATGAGATTTTTTTTGTAAAGCACGACCTGTTTATAGGATTTCTATGGCGGGGACAGAAACCGGAACGTATTATCATTGCAATGGCAAGACATCTTAACTGACCGCGCAATCCCGGCTGCCTACAAAAATTTCACTAATATTAAATTTACTCGACCTTCTAATGCATTCTAATTAACAAGCCGATGATATCAAAAGAAGATGCTTTTAAGGGGTGGGGGACTGGGGTGCTAGGTGTAAAGACATTTTTAATCGCAAAAATATACATGTGTACATTGAAGCACACTCATGTCTGCTTCATATAAGGTATATCATATATACAAATCTTACATCTAAATTCAAACAAATTTTTGAAATATTTACAAAAACGTCCAGGTATTTTAATGATATTTGACCAATACTCGGCTAATGTAATTGCCCCTTTCTGAATTACATGTTTTAAGAATTTATTGTGCACAAAAGGGGGCTGGGGAGCCCAGTCGGTTAAGCACTCGCTTAGCATGCGGAAGGTCCCAGGTTCGGGTCCGGGCATCGCCAAAGTAGCTGCCGACCTATAAACGGCCCTTGCAGCCAAAAATGTCCGACGAATAATATCCCGTGTAAGGGAGTGCACGTTAAATATCCTTCAAAGTCCTAACGCTGCGAACGATGTCGCCCTTAATGGTTGCGTTGGGTGCCTATTCAGGTGGCTCGCCGCTTAACTGTGGTTCTAAAATACGACGCCCGTCGCCAATAGCCCTCGTGTAGCTCTAGTGCGACGATAATTCAAACCTAACCTATTGTGCACAAAAACACCATTTCTATTATACCAAACCATTCCAAATGAATTGAAATTTTTTACTATATGTCAACCATATTTATATGCTTGTTTTCAATGCCGTTACCTAGCTTATGAAAAAATTGAAGAATAATTTCTATATATACAGAGCTATATTTACATAAAGAATCAATATTAATATTTAATTTATTATCAGTATCTTACATTTGTATTAACTGAAAGTAAGTAGAGAAATAAATAATAATTTAGGCATGATTGATTGTACATTTTCTTCATAATTTTAATTACGTTTCTTTACTTCTAATTAGTTTATTAGTTAATTATTATTTTAAAACATTACGACTTCTCATCTGTTTTCACTGATAATTGTTTGCTCCGTGCGAATAATTTTGTCATTATCATAAATTTTGGTTGTTTTACCTTAATAAAACTATGGTTTAGGGATAATTTTAGCCTTTTCAGTGCTCAAAATTCTTTATTTGTTGTAAATGATTAACACTGTCAAATTATATGTTCATTTTAGGTCTAAATTAAAAAAAATCGACAATGAACAATTTAAGACCACATATAGAAATAACATAGCTTGTATAAATGAAAAAAATATATCTGATAATTTGAATTCTATAAATTCTAGATTCAAATGTTGCAAAAATTGATTTTCTTCCAAAATATTTACAGTATTTTTTTTTTTTTTTTGCTTGATGCTATCTTTATTTTCATCACTAGACTTCAAAAATGTATTTTTTGTGCACATGTATTTTTAATGACAGTCTCAGTTTCATAGTTTCTATTTTTCCCCTTGTTAGTTATTTAAATTATTTATTAGGCCCAGTGACTTAGTGGTAGCGCTTTTGCATTGCCTCGCCACAAATTCGGGGATCGAATCCCGGATTGGGCGAGATTGACCTATCCTTTCATCCCTTAAATGGGTTGATAACATGGGTACCAAGCATGTTTGGGAACTAAACACTGGAGGTTTCACGTGAGGCTGACCACCTAACCAGGTGGCACGACTTGCCCCACTTAGCCCACTCCATGCGCCGAGGAGAGACTTCTATTAATTTTTAATAGATGATATGTACTCTTTAATTAATGTGCGTCATTCCCTGTCAAATCAACCAATTGTCTTAACCTTGACATTTCAAAAGTAGATATGGCTTGATATATCTAGGTAGAACTAGGTGGCAAAACGCAGTGTCTAATTTTCCACAAATTATTTTTAAGGTACTCGCATATTTCAAGTAAGACAACATCATTCTTCTTTTATTCCTGGATTTCAATTTCGTTGATTGGTAGTGTTGCGTGGTAAGCGCCGCTCATTACATTAGTAGGATGCCACGTGAACACAATGCTCCAATCGAGACCATATTTTTATTCCTTTGGAACTGTTGCCACTCAAACGTGAAACATGCTCCATTGACTGTCAAAAAGTCTGATATTGGCCTAATTCGACAACACTATGATGTCTTCAAACAGCTGTAGAAAATTTTACTGTTTTTTTAACCGATGCCAAACGTACATTTTTTTTAGAAAAATAAGTTTAAAATTACCAAAACAACCACTTTCAAATATCTATATTTGTTTCACTGATTGTAATTAACTATCAATATGCTACATTTCATAATACCAGGATAGCTTTCAATAGATTATAAATAGCTATAGTTGCCCAACATCAAGAATATTTTAAAGTTATTTTAAAATGGATTAACGTGTATGTTACCAAATTGCAGCAGTATGATGCACTAGTGGGCTACACTTGAAGTTTATTAATACACATCGCTAAAAATAATGCAAATTACTATTTAAAACAGGGTTGAAAAAAAAAACAGGTTAAAAAAAAACGTTTTTGCATTTAGTTTTTTTTTTTTATTTAAACCAGGTTTTTTCAAAAAAAATTTCCGGAATTTAACTAGTTTATGTATTTGCAGGACTCAAATGATGTTTATATTAATTTCAAACTTTATTTTATGGTTACTTCACTAACAAGATCCCCATATATTTTTTAAATTTGATATTTTATTAAAAAAAAACTCATTTTTGGGCATAATATACTCCAATTATTTCAATTTACACATAGTCATTAATAACAGCCGTTAAAATTTGTAATGGATGTCAATTAAACCATTCATAGTATTATTACCTTAATTGAAATAACTAAAGTAATAATGAAGTAATAATTCCAAACTTTTTAGATACAATTTATTATGATCAAGGACCACTACAATTCAACATTTTAAACAAAAAATTTGCAGCTTTTTTGATTCCAGACTCATTAGCAGTTTGGACTGCACTATACCAAAAGAGGAAATATTGAGCTCAACGTTAGCTGTTGTTGCCTTAGCAGTCAGGATAAGACTAAAAACGTTACTGTTAAACTTTTTTTATATCAACTGCTTTGCCTACACTAATATATTGCAGACACTTCTTTTACATAATCAGTCACAAAAAGAAAATTTCTGAAAGTCACTACAAGCTCTAGCAGAATATTTCATAACAAGAGTAACAACGAAGAGTTGTTAGGGAATCTGCGCTTTGCATATTCTAATGCTTCTGCTAAAACAATTTGGAAAAAAACCATCTTTGGCTTTATTGAAAGAAAAACCCATTTGGTTCAAACCTTGGTTTAAACCATGCCAACCCTGATTTAAAGTATGTTTAATTTGAGTATTTTTTTTTTATCAGAAAGTCACAAAAAAGGATAGAAATAATCATTTAATTATCGGTTTTTAGCTCTAGACAATATTATCAGCATCATTATACGCTATAGTATACTAGCCGGAGTAATAATCCAAATAAATTTAAGTACAACTTCGCTACGTTTTAATATTAACCTATATAAACTACCTGCTGATTCGCAACAATAAATATGGTATGCGCTTAAATCGTCTCGTAGTAGGATATTTGTTTCGGAAAAACGAAATGTTTTTATTCAATTAATAAATCTTATTTTGTTTTTAAAATTTTCGAGTCCCCAACAAATAAAATATTGTCTTAAAAATAATGAGAATAATAATTTCGAAAGTGATATTTAAATACTATTCGAAGAAGTTATGATATTTTTATTTTTAGATACTAACAGCTTTCTAA
The DNA here is from genome assembly GCA_023701765.1 of Hylyphantes graminicola. NCBI lineage: Eukaryota > Metazoa > Arthropoda > Arachnida > Araneae > Linyphiidae > Hylyphantes > Hylyphantes graminicola. The sequence goes on along the minus strand of CM043119.1, from coordinate 1,362,704 downwards.
ATAGAGAATGTGCATCTTTCGGTTAATGTAAACAATTCATTATCTATTATTAAAAAGTCTTTTTTGTTTAAACGTTTGTTTTTGGAAAGGTTAATTTCCAAAAGTTTAGTATATCACCCCTTCATCATGAAACCCCATGCCTGCCTCTTATTGTTATGAAAAAACTAGGTTCAGGGTTCACATTCTCATAAACCAATATCTAAATTAATCACGTAAGAAGTAAAACTAAATTATGCATTTAAATTATAGCTGCTCGGCTAATACAAAAACAAATTGTTGATAATTAGGTGACGAACTTAGCAAAATATGACGTATTGGCCTCTAATTCGACATTAATTAAACTAAAAATAAGAAGCATTTATTTGTACAGACATGGCTAATATCGAGTTTTAGCAACCAGATTGCTTTACTTTGAACACTGGACACTAAAAGCCCCCCCGCAAAGCCAATCCATCATTGTGACAGCCGCTCTCTTTAGTAACATTCTCAGCAGCTATCTTCGGAGGGACCGTACATATGTTGGTTTGTTTTCTTAAACACAATTGCTATTTTAGGGCGATAAACCAGCCAAATTGTTAGCCATCTTGAAGTACAGGATAACGAAAGAAAAATCTATGTTGAAAACATTATCGCCATAATGGTGAATATGTTGCCCTGAAATTTGGCGAGATTTTGCGGTTTAGGGCTTTCGGCTGAGTCTCATTCGGCTGAGTGGACTGTAACCCCGTAGGGAACGATCGCAGCGCCCCCTACAATCATTTTATTAAGTTATTTTATTTATATCCAAAAACAAGGTCCTATTTTTTTTTACAATACACATTTAAGTTACAATCTTTTAAAATAAGAAGAAATCTTTTTTTTTTCGATTTTTCGGAAAGTACCTCATATTTCAATTTGTTTTTTTTAAGTTTAGTAAAAAGACTATTTATTGAAACGTCTTTAGTGTTTCGCAAATTTAAATTTCACTGGTGTTACTCCATTCTGTGAGTTTCTTAAACTCCTTGAAAATTACGACGCCCGTCGCCAATAGCCCTCGTGTAGCCTAGTGCGACGATAATTCAAACATACCTACCTTATCTACCTCTTTGCCATCAGCGTTAGCCCCTTGCTTGTGTGACAACGATCAGTAGCGGATTTCTAAATATGCCGCCTATAGGCTGAACCAAAATTTGCCGCCTATAGGGTGGGGGTAAAAATCGATTCAAAAGTTGATCACTAATGACTAATGGTTGATTTATCTCATTATAACCCGTTGTTCAATGAAAGTTAGTGCCCCTAAATTACTAAATAAAGTTTGAAAAATGCTGTTGTGTGTTTTTCATCAGTTAGATGTAATTTTTCTGACCTCTTACTTTAATACTACATTAAGTAGGGCTTGAGGTGAAATATTAACAAATAATCCAATGTATTAGAGTACTTAAACTCAGTTGCATTATGAAAGAATTGCCTCAACATGTAAAATTCAGCCGTTGAAAATTTGCCGCCTACGAAAATTTGCCGCCGTAGGCTTTAGCCTAGCTAGCCTATTTAGAAATCCGCTACTGACAACGATCAACCCTAGTGATTTGTTTTTGGAAGGGCGTGTCCAAGCGTCACTTTGGCTGGGGATGTCAACGTACATAATGGGTCCCTACCTTACAATTGTTAACTGCAGTAGAGTGAAAGAAGCTTCCTATTGACAACTTGGACAATTCGTGGAAGTTCCACGAATTGTCCGTGGAAGGGTCTTTCGAAATGATCCTTTTAACAGCAAACAGGGGAGAGGGCTGAATTTTTTCCAATTTTTCAGGCTGGTGAACCTTCCGCGCTCTTATATGGATAAAGGTAATACAAAGGATGAAAAGGGGCAAACAATGACCATTGGCGGCGGGAAAGCAAGACTTCTTGGAAAAGTGACCCCCGGATGAGACCTGTAATGTGGTCGTAACCGGAGGTTGGTCTGGTCTTTCCAAGAGGTATTTTTAACATTAAGCCTATAGGGGGGGAAATCGGTGACTTGAAAAATTGCCCGTTTGCGGAGGTGGTCGCTTAATAGAGGTGGTCTCTTGTAGAGGTTTTACTTTTTATTTTATGAAGACGTATGTTCTGAAAAACTTCTCGAATTTCGTTTTTCCACTTTCCAAATTTATTTCTCCAGTAGCATTAGTTTATATATCATGACAGTGCTTTGCCTAAAATAAAATATATCTCATGATAATAACCAATAAGTAACAAGACCAACGGACTTCTTAAAAGTAAAATTTTATTGTGTGAAAAATAATCGTCAGAGTTCAAAGTAGCTGCTGTTTTTCATTTTTTGAACAAGTTTTTTTTTTAGTTTTCAGTAAAACTGTGGTAAGAATTACTTTTTCTTAAGTGTCAAATGAAGTTGTACATACAAGTAAATAAAAGTTATTTTATTTATCGAACGGAGTTTGGATTTATCAAGCGAGAACATTTTACACAGAATATGTTTTATTGGTAAACCACGAGATACATTACCGCTAAAAATCCGTCGGATATTCATTTCATTAAAAAAAGCTTTACTAAATTTAAGACAAAAAAAACCCGTGAATTTTCAGTCGGATGGTCATCAAAATTATATGCATTTGATGGAATAGATTCGGCAATAAGTAATTCAATGCGTATAAAATGGAGTAGCAACTGTTTCAATGCAAGCAATGAAATACTTAAAAACAGAAAAACATATGCTGTATCACCGAGGATTTATCGATAGGGCATCCGCACGTGTCTAGTTCAAATGGGAGTTGTTTTATCCAGGATCCAGCAGTGAACCCAGTTCTCATTAGATATCCACTTTATCAGAAGGCATCTTGCAATCAGTTAAATACAACCGAGCTTAGATCTTTTTTTTTTACCCTAGAGATTAACAGTAACTTATTGGGTGGTAGTCCCAACTAAACAAACGAGATATTAACACTTTACCTCCGGGCGTCGACTGACCCATAGACTAAGAACACTCTAAGTTTCAAACTCTCATTGGAGAATTTCTACATTGAAATTGACATAGAAACTAGCGCGCCCCCTTTGTGTCTAAGGGAACTAATGTAATGGTTTCTGGCTGCCTATTTGCAGTCACCTTTAGGAGATTTAACAGAGCCAATGACATCTCGTAATTTGGAACCCTTATCAAGTGACGATAGGGATCTATTTTTTACTACAACTTATTTTCGACTTTATTTTTGAATATATACAGCTACTCATTGACTTTTATATCCCTCGTAGGCCCATCCTCAAGATATTTGACCTTGTGCTTCTTTTTCTCCATTAATAAACCTACAGACTGACTACGCTTGTCATTTTAGACATGGTCCCCCAAAGATCCACAAGTGATTCGATTGAATAACTCGTCAAATATTCATCCAAATGTAACAAAAACTTAGATTTAGGGGTTTTCGAGGGTTTTTCACATTTCTAAGTAATTAAAATTGGGTGTTGCTATTGAAAATTTTAAAGTTCGTAACATTTTTAATATTAAGACGGACCCTTATGCAAATTTTGTGTCATGCAATTAACTCAAAATGTTATTTGTTCACATAGTCAAAAAGGTCCGATGTAAAAGGATGACTAACGGTTGAAATAATCACTAGTGGGTAACTTTTTTTTAACAGAGAACATTACGAAGAAACAGTAGCCTTACAATTGAAAGTACAATTATGCCAATCAACAAATCAACGTTTAATAGTGTTTTAGTTGCATTCGACACGTTAGAAGAGCTAGGCATTAGATTAAGTTGCTGGTCTAGAAGATTTTTAGTCTACGGGTCAGTCGACGCCCGGAGGTAAAGTGTTAATATGAGCATTATTCAATGAAAGCTACTAAAAATACGATTGCAGCCTTGTCAAAATCGTACTATACGCAGAAATCAGAACATAATGACTTAATAATCACTCGGCTCTACCGTTCGAAATTATCTGACTTTTGTATTACCCTATAAGCTAAAAGTTAAAAAAAAATCCGCTATCTAACGATAGCAGTTAATAAAATGTTATTAAATACACATATTAACTTAAATATCATCGATATTTTTCAATGATTTGTGAATTATGACTGAACTAGGTTTAGTTCGAGGTTAGAGACATTCGATTATCAGCACAATACTTTGGAAATGTAAGTAAATAATCATAGAATATATTAAATCACATTTTTAGAACGTGTACCACATTTTCATAATTCAAATCTATAACTATTGGCAAACAAATACCCAGAGTATTTCAAAACGAAGTCTTCTACGAGTGGTCAGTTTTTTTTATAATATTTATTGATGTTTCGAATATTTTTAATAGAAACTTAAGACAATACAAGATCAATTTAATTAATTATCAAAACAATATGTGGCGTGTTAAATACTTTTAACACACCTCTCGACGAATCGGTTTTAGAATTCCCATAAAATGTTCAAATGATACATTCGATAACTAAATCAATAGATAAATTATGTCAGCAGTAATTAAAATGTCACTTACTATTCTTATTATAGCAGAAAATATGGTTATATTTTTAATTTTTCTTATACTTCTTTTACGCGTGGAACCTCTGTCTTCGACAATCACAAACAGTTTTATAAGTTTTCTTGCTGTAGCATTGTTCGAAAAAATGTCTTCGCGTTTTTGCAAACGATTAAATGCAAAAGACAGAATTTTTATTTCGATGTGCGAAAATACAGAGGAATTTATTTATTTGGATTGAAAATGGTGTTGTTTCAGATGACGTAACGGTCCAGTTTTCACTTTACATTTCTTGTGATTACATTATTGTTTCGATCTCATTATAAAAATGAGCATTTTTATTGTTGTATGTTGTGTTTTATTTTAAAGTACTCTATGTGCAACTTTTTTTGCTCATGCTATTTATATTTTATTTATTAAACATTAACCCTTTTGATTCCATTAAATTTCAAGAATGCAAAGCATTACCAAAACGTCAACGTTGTTGGGAAACTTCGAATGAGATGTTTTGTTTTTTGCAGAAATTAAGCGAAATTGTGTTACAGCAATTTAACGTGATTTAAGAACAAGGAAAAGCTTTAATTCTACTGAAAAAAAAACCAAAAGTTTGTATACAATATTCGTTAAACAAAAAACACAGAATGCTCACTTTCGCAATTACCGAAACAAATGTAATACCAGAAGAACCAAAAAATGAAAGCAATAGCATTGGAACTGTTGCCACTCAAGATGTGAAACAGGCTCATTCTTTAAATGTCATATATCAATATCTTTTGGTAATTTTTAATTGACTTATGAGATAAAAAAAGTTACTAAAACAAGTGGAGAGAAACAATTCGCAACTTAAGGTAACGTTGATACTAGCTTGCCAAAACACAAAGAACGGCAAACTAGATAAAATTTTAACTCATTCAGTAAAAGAAAATTTATATCATAATGTTTAGAATAGTATATTTTGTGAAGATTGATTTGAATTTGAATGGTATTTTCACGGTTGGGGGACGTACATAAATTACGTCACACTCAGAGGGGGGAGGGAGGGGTATGAGCCAACGTGACGGATCGTGACATGGAGGAGGGGAGGTGTAACCGCCTGCGTGACGTAACGATTCAGAAAATTTCACTTTTTCAAGAAAACATCGGTTTTACATAAAATGAGAGAAAAAATTTTGAAAAGTTTTGAGAGAAAATAAATCTTAAATTTTTTTTTTGTCGTAAAAAACACTTTATTCCAGGAAGAGGATGGAAAGATTACTATTTACTACGACGTTGGCCACGTATTAGTCTACTATATTTGACAGAAATTTTGTTTTTTTAAATAGTTTTTTTTTAAATATATTAAATTTCATAAACATAGAACATTTTTAAAATTGACTTTTTCTTTGAAAATGGGGGGGGGGGGTGCGGCAACGTGATGTAATTTTATGGGGAGGGGTTCGATCAAACGTGACGCAGCGGGACATAGGGGGAGGGAGGGGTAAAGAAAGTCAAAATTTTGCGTGACGTAATTTATGTACGTCCCCTTGGAGGCAGATGTTTGCATGCCAAAACCTAACAATTTCACTTCAAGAACGCACAAAATAAAATAAGTATTTTGGTTAAAAAGATTGGTATCAAACATTTTTTTAAATGGAAACCTAGCTGAAGATAAATGTTGTAAAAACTATTGAATGACAAACATCAATTTTTTTTCCCATTTTACCACATGAAAATGAAAAGTTGAGTAATTGAAATATTCATGGAAGAAATAAAATGAAGTTTTTATTACAATGTTTCTTCGTTGAGCCGATTATTCATGTATATTAAAGATCTACACCGTTTTGTCACTAGATATAACTTAAGATATTACGGTACAAAGAAAAATAACGTCCAAGCATTTTTCACGATTTTATGGTTTTTGCCGCATCCCTGGGAAAGATAAAATTTATTTTTCCTTGGTTTTAGACACAACTTTCCTTCTTAATAAATGACTGCTGGTTGAAATAATGGTGTAGAATATATTACTCTTATTTAAGCTTGTATTTCAAATAGTAGGTCAGGAACACTTTCAAATTCATTTTTTTTTATTTAAATTGCGTGGAACAACGGGGTTGCTTCACAGAGGATCTGGCAAACAGCTCCGTCTTGTTTTCTTTTTTCTCGAATTACTTTTATTTTGGTTAAGTTGGTTAGTTGGTAGACATTGTTCAAGTGGGTGTGCTTGGTCAGCACACAAACATGATTATCAACAACATATTATTAAATAACTACCAACCAGCTTTGTCTAACCAAAACAAAAGTGATTCGAGAGAAAGGAAAACAAAACCGGGGAGCTATTGCCAGATCCACCATGATACAACCCCACTATAATTAATTATGAGCTATGACAAGTGAAGTGGAAGAACGTGCTCAAGTGACAAAAAGATGAAATCGAGAAAATGAGATTTCAGATTTTCAGTTAGCACTTAGATATGTTAAAAACTGTACACTGTGCTTGCAAATGATAAAAAAAACTACATACTTAATTAAAGTTTATGAAAAAAAATTTTTAAAAAAGGAAATAACATTACGTTTATTGACACAAAAATCTCAAAGTCGAAAATTTGTCACATTAGCACTTTTTTCTGTTAAGCTCTGAAAACGTCTTAAAGTAGTTCAGTGGACTATTTCAAGCTACGAGTACTTAACTCTTCGTTTCTAAATATGTCTGAAGGTTGTGTAGTTGATTATTATACGACGCGCTGCATCACTTGTAATCGTTAGATTCGTAGATAAGAAAATTTAAATACAAAAAGACAAATGTTATTAATTAAAAATGGTCCTTATTTCCTGAAAATCATTTTGTGCAACCCTTTTAGCACTTAAAAATCTATAAATTATTTATGGTTACAGTAAAGCAGTAATGGGATGCTAAAATTTTATAGGGGGGAAAATGTTGGGAAAGTTATTGGAATAAAAAGTTTTTTGCTATTCAACATAAATCTGGTGATGGACAAGGGCTTATAAAATTACATGACTTTTTTTTTCATACAATATTTGAAATGTATAGTGCAAATCAAATTACACAATAAAGTGCAGTTAAAAATTTAGAACTAAAATATGTATTTTAATTTCTACAAAATAATCTTCACAATACTAAGTCTTTGTCTTCACTTTTCACATAACGCAAAATAATGCTTTAATTCTTCATTTTTTTTATATATATTTTCAGCACTTTTTACGCATATAGACAATAGAGCTCAATTCGAATTTCCTATCATGAAACCACAAAAATAAACTACAATTCAGAAACTACGATATCGTAAATGTTTAGTTAGAAGAATTGAGAATAATGAAACTGTTTTAATTACACTGTTTAGTGTACATGGAAAATCTGACGTCTTAATTCTAGTAGCGTTACCGTAAGCGGTGAATTGTTCCTTCCACTTGTCAAGCGCTATTTGTGGGTTTTTAAATTCCCCGTGCCCAATGTCAAATAATATTATATGATTCACTTGTCTCAAAAATTTTAATAAAAAAGTCATTTAAAAACCAAGTATTTCAAAGCAACGTTCAAAATTAATTCATCCGTCTAGCTTTTAATTTTGTTGACTACACAATTAAGGAATCGTCTGATGTCATAATTAAAAAAATGAAATAATTTTTTATGGATATAACGTATTTGTTGGCGTAACGTATTTTGTTAACGTATTTGTTGAGTAGTACTCGAGAAATTACGTGTGTTAGTGAAGGGGTTTAAGGTATTCCTGAGATATTTTTGATCAGCGAAATAGCGAGATGATTAAGGGGTCATAGGAGTCTTAAAAATGTGCAAAGAAGATACTACAAAGCATAGTTTGATCTTTCATGTCATTTTTGAACTACTCAATAAATGAGTATAATTTTTTATATGTAATTCTACAGGATTTATTTATTATAAAACAAGTTTTAAAATTTATGAAACTGTAGCCAAAACTAAAATAAATGATATTAAACATGAAGCTATTTGAACACATTGGAATTAGGCTTGCGCGGCAAATTGTGAGGTCAATATTGAAAAAATGACTTAAAAAATAATTTTATATTGTACAAATATATACAAACAAAGACTTACACCTAAATTCTCAGCTCAATTTTAATTAGAAATTATTTTAAGAACTTTTTTCTAAAAAAATTAATAAAAATTTAAAAATTTTGAGTTTAAATTTTTTTATAAATAATTTCTAATTAAAATTGAGCTGAGAATTTAGGTATAAGTCTTTTTTTGTACATATTTGTACAATATAAAATCATTTTCTTAGTCATTTTTTCAATATTGACCTCACAATTTGCCGCGCAAGCCTAATCCCAATGTGTTCAAATAGCTTCATGTTTAATATCATGTATTTTAGTTTTGGCTAAAGTTTCATAAATTTTAAAACTTGTTTTACAATAAATAATAAGAAGATTGTAGAATTACATATAAAAAAATTATACTTGTATATTGAGTAGTTAAAAAAAAGATCAAACTTTGTTTTGTAGTACCTTCTTTGCACATTTTTAAGACTCCTATGACCCCTTAAGGCTTTAAGACAAACACAAAATTTTCAGCAAAATCCTAAATACTTATTTCGAAAACAAAGACCTTATACATGTTTAAAAAATTAATCATACAAATTATTAATATTCTCAATAATCTTTCACTAAACAAGATATTTATAAAACTATACACTTAGAAAACATGGTAGTTTTTATGTTGCTAAATAAGAATCTTGGATTTAACTTCAAAATAGAGAAGTAATTCATACTTAAATTTTTTAATAAATAGTTAAGTTTTAATAACCCATTGAATTTCTAAATAATACACATCAAAATGAAAAGATATAGTCAAGAACGTTGAAAGGTTTCGTCAGAGCTCAGATAGCTTTTGTTGTGTATGTCACAATTCTCAAGAGATCTTGTGAAATGGAACAATAACATTATTTTCTGGAAAAAATAGGATTTCGCAAAACTGTACAAAAGTTCATCTTACCTGTCAACATGAAAGATTTCTTAAACTACGAAGAAAACTTAAAGCTCGATTTTTTTTAATACAAAAGATTTTTAGGAAATCCACCCACTTTTAATGATAGATAAATTAGTAAATTGAAACCAAACTCTTTGTTTCTTCCATGGATAAACGTACTAAAAATAGTTTTAGTTTAGTTTTGAAGTTTCGTCGCACTAGAGAGCAAACGAAGGCTACTGGCAACGGACGTCGTATTTTAAAACCAGTCAAGTGACGAGCCCAACACCTGCGTAGGCACCCAACGCAACCGTTAAGGACGACATCGTAAGCAGCCTTAGGACTTAAGAGCATATATTTAACGTACAGCTGGGGGGGGGGGGAAACGCTCCACCCTTCGTTTCTCGGCTGCTATTGGTCAGGGAACTTTATGAAAGGTGTCCTTTTTCAGAAAATAGCGTAAGGAATTTAGAACTTTCAACAAAAATTGCATAAGGGGTCGTCTACATATTAAAATAAGTACCAACTTTGAAAATTCCAATGGCAACACCTAATTTTTTTTACATAAAAATGTTCAGCACCTTCAAAATACCCCATATATAAAAAAGTGTTATCTAGTTTGCATTATTTGCTGAGATATTAAAGCATTAATTTTGAACTCGTTTAGGGGGAAATCTCTAAAGGGAAAACAGTAATATTTGGGTTGCGTCTTTTCAAAACAACAAACTAACTGGGTTAACATAATCTTGCCTACGGATGCTAGAATTTAACCTTCTTCACTAATATTGTGATTTTTTTAATGTTTTTTCTTATTTTGGATTTTAAAATTCAGAAATAAAATAAAGACTAGAAGATAAAAAGTTTTAATTTTAATTTAAGTCGCATGTGCGGTTATTTATAACGAACAGATTTTCAATTGCGATTAGTTATAATCACATTGACAAACATGATTATTGCATTAATGTTTCACATTTTTTATGCAAATTTTTGTTTCATTCATATTGCTGCAAAAAGTTTGTTTAAAATTTGTCGCCCTTTATCGGTAATATAAACCACGTATTACAAAACGAGGGTTACAACCTTAATACGATATTTAAGGAAAGCAAAATAAAATTATTCAGAATGATTTGGCAATTATTTTTAATCAAGGAAAGTGGGCACGAATAATTTTAAATAAGCAATGTGGTGACAATAAAGTGTACTGAAAACCGAATTCCAATAAGATTTTAACATATTTATTTTTAATATTAAACTCTTTTCTTATTGTATTGGAAATAACACATATTTAAAAACATAGTAATCGATATAATTTAAAGTTAATTCGACAAACAAAATACATTGCATGCACTTGAAATAAGAAAAGATTTTTAGATTTTTTCAGACATCAATAATTTGAATAAACATTTATCAACAAATGCTTTTCAACCACCAAACGATAATGCAAGTTAGGATCGAATTCGCCAAGTAATTTTTTACACGATCCCTAAAATTCGTCTTTTTCAGTTTTTTTACAATAACTCGGCAAATAATTGTTTTTGAATTAAAAAAAATTTGGATTTTGGTTCTACTTGATCTACTTTATCGATTTATGTAAAAAAAAATTGGGGTTGCTATTCATGTTTTATTTTTTATTATTTAAATTTAAATAAAAATTTATTAAAACTGAAAAATTGATGAAAAAACTTGTGTGATTTGTTTTTGGAAGATTAAGAAGTATATAATGAAAAAAAAAACCTTTCTTTAATTCCTTGTATTTGTGGAGGTATGAATAAAAATTTATGAAACTTTTTAACATTATGGGCGTTCAACTTTGAATGCTTATTAGCTTAGCAAATAATGCAAAGTAAATAATTCTTTTTTATGCATGGGGTATTTTGAAGTTGCTGAACATTTTTATGTAAAAAAAATTGGGTGTTGCCATTGGAATTTTTAAAGTTGGTACACATTTTAATATGTAGACGACCCTTTATACAATTTTTGTTGCCAGTTCTCAGTTCCTTACGCTATTTCCTGAAAAATGACACCTTTCACAAAGTTCCTTGTCCAATAGCAGCCGAGAAACGTGGGGTGGAGCGTTTATTTTCCCCAGCTGTACATTTAATCTACACGGGGATTTTGGCTCTGCCGGGCAATTTTAACTGCACGGGCCGTTTGTAAGGTTGGCAGTTATTTTGGCGATTCCCGGACCTGAACCTGGGACATTTCGCATGCTAGACGAATATCCTAATTACTGGGCTCCCCAGCCCTACTAAAAAAAATATTTTTATTTTCAATTACCAAATATGAACTATACGGTAATGAAAGTGTTGCGATGGGGTGGAAAATCCAAAATAGAGGTTTTGTGTTTTCTTCATGTTTTGGAGAGTGTGGATTCGGAAAATAATTTTGAGCATTGGTCCATCTGCCGCTCTACAGCTCGAACTAAAAAGAATTCTAATTTGGTACACGAGTTCCCAGTACCTGCTGGACGTCGTAATTAGGTTTTCGAAAAAATAACACATGTGCAATGGCTGCCATAGAACTTTTTGAGTTGTTCTTGTTATTGAAATTTCCTTTTAGGGTATTTAATTATCTTTAAATGTACATACTTATTGTTAATTGAAAGTCGTGTAGTGTTACACATCCCCAGCTTTTGTATAGAAATCTATTTAGGCATTCTTTAAATAAATTTATCTCGATAAAAAAAAGTTTGTGAGTGAAACTTATATTCGCCCAATTCGTGATTTAAAAAAAAAAAATTGCTAAGGGCAAAATAATGTTATTGAAATTTAAAAAAAAACAAAAAAACAAGGGGTAACATATGTCAATTGCGAGAAAAGTAAATATTGATAACAGGCAAAAAAAAACTTTGGAAAAAGTCCAAACTTTTTTTTGGAGAGAAGTTAGTTGTAAATCGAATTCAAATTTACAGAAAGGAGAAGCATTCTATTGTAAATGGCTTGCAAGTTCGCAATGTTCATTTCCATAAACCATGCTTAAATTGTTTGTTTAGCATACAACGTGACATGTCTTTGAAAGGGTACTTTTACTTCTGTAGTAGTTGATTCTGAAAATTGAAAGTAAATGCTGTCATGTTTAGTAGAACTTCGCTCTATTTGCTCACACTCCCTTCTCCGGAATACCCAGACCCAAACGAATATTCATATAATACATTTAAATAATCCATATTTTTAGAGATTAGCGCTTTTTTTTAAATGTAAAATCTTCTTAAAAAATACTCAAACTTATAAATATGTAACTCGAAACAAACTTTAAAAAAAATTCAGATTGAATAACTTTAACTCTTTAATAATTCGTTTATAACACTATTACGACTGCTACAGAGTAAAGTTTTAAAAAAAAATTACAAGCTTAAAATCTACAGCAACATCAAAAACAGTTATTTTTTTAATAAATTTATTTTTACATACTATTTTACTTAATTTACATAATATTTACTTCTTTTATTTATAATTTTACTTAATATTACTTGTGTCTTGACATTAATTTTATTACAGCTATTTATAGGAAATCTATTGAAATATTGACCACGGAAACAAATATTTTTGGCATTTGTCAGCTTAATGCATTGGCTGATTGTCAGCTGAAACTCGCTTTTAGGAACAACTCTGCGGGATATCAACCGACAAACTTCCGAAGGAAACAAAAGGTACTTCCAGACAGAAAAGTGCACCAACACTCAGTTTCCATTATTAGTAATAATTCATGCTCAGTCTATTATGGTCGGCAGCTCTTATACAGGGTGAGGCAAATAAAAGTGGCCCCAACGGGGAGATAAGAATACGACAGAAATGTTGCCAAGTCAAAAACCATTACAAAAACAGGTTTGCTAACTGAAGTTATAGGTCGCTTCAATGTTAAGCCCAAACAAGACTTATTTGCCGACAACTACGCTATGGTTTGAGAAGCATGAAATATAAACAAGGTTTGTAGAGCTGATTAAGAAAAGTTCCCACTAGTGATTATTTCGGTCGTTATTTATCCTAGAGAATCGGACCTTTTTGTTTTTGTTAATACAAAACATTCTAAATTGATTGCAAGACACAAAATTTGCATTATGGGACGTCTTCATACAATACGAACTAAGATCTGAACTCGCCACTAGTCAATGAGTAGCTCTAATGGAATCTAACCAGATACAACCAATGCAAAAACAGGTTTCAGGTGGCTTCAATAGTTGTTCTCGCCATGCATTTCAACGTATTCCTATCTCTAGACCGTGGCCACTTTCATTTGCTTCACCCTGTAGTACTACGTATAGTATTGATCGTATAACAAAGAAAGTTTTTACTCTTCAGAGATTTCACGTCACAAGTGTCATAGGGATAAAATAACCACTTGCTTTTCTCACTACTCCCTAACAAAGCATAAAATAAGGGGATGTGAATTGTGACATTTTTTGGGGGGAAATTTTACGTTTATTTTAACAAATGGAGAGGGGGGGGGATAAGCAAGGATAATAAATGGACTTGTATAACACTAAAAGAGACCATAGAAATTTTATGAATGAAAAACTCTTTTTACTTCCGTCTGATACTTCTTGCATAGTGGCCGTCACTATGAAGATTTGAATTCCTCTAAAATAAAAAATATATTGAATTTCTATCCCATAAGAGGAGAGTTTCAAAACTTTTCGGGAAATCTAATGTGGTAAAAACGATTCTTCTGATACGCTAATGCTTTATTTTATTTTTTATTCAATAAATATGGTTACGGGTTTCGTCTAAAAGGAGATGCAACTTTCAGTACTTCAAACCCATAAAGCTTTTTACAGATTTAAATATAGCGGTAACGACCGTTGCCATAATGGCTGCCATAAATCTTCCGGATATAAAATGAAACATATTAGTTCTAAATATCACTTCGGGAGTTTCGTAAAAGTACACAAGTATCAACATATCCTTTTACCAAATGAATGAGAAACTTTACACCAGAAAAGTTGTTAAATGTTTGAAAACTTTTATAGTTTACGGATTGGTTTAGATTTTGGTTTTGATAAAAAAAAAAAAAAGAGAGAGAGAGAGAGACCGCTGTAGTCACCAACAAAAAATATCCAGCGACCTTTCTAAAAGTCGCACAACTTGGCGACAATTTAAGTGGGAAAAAGTTTTTACAAGAAACTCCCCAAAGCACTTTCGCCTCTATTTATTGGCTCAACCGAAAGTGGACATTCCGAGAAGGAACAGAAATTGTGGACATTCCTTTGACTGCACTAAAAAGTCGCTGGTAAATAGTGTAGATTTAGGTATTAAATCTATTTTTTTAAAAGATTGGGCTATCTTCTAAACATAATATTGAATGGCTGATTCTTTAGTCAGTCGTTCCAAAAATGGAATTTGTGCCGAAATAAATATTAAAATACTTGTAGTTAATTTTATTGAATATATACTTATTAAGAGTGGATCAGAAGTCAAAACAAAGTCTGCTGCGTCTGCAATTTCTCTGGGAAAGAATGTATTGGCGCATATTAGAATGTGGGAACTGTTCGACAGATCGGCAAGATATTAACTGAGAGTTATTATGAAAGAACAATTTTAGAATTTTGCGTGGTTAATATTATAACTTCATAGAGATTTGTATGATATGTCACCTACATAATTTAAAAAATCAGTTTATTATTAATTCAGAAACACCTGAAATAATTAAGTATACTAATTACAAGGGTAGTTCTTACAAAAAAAAACCTATAGTACATTCTTATAAAATGGTGTACAATACAAGTAATCATTCAAGATTGCAAAAGCCAGCTCGTTTCATGCTGGCAAATAAAGTTCTAAAAAAGTTCATTTTGTTAGCATGTGGTTAAGAAAACAAATAGAAGCTTTGAATGATGTATGCATTTTACTAACAATCACCTAATTAATTACTATTTTACTTACATAAAACTATTTCTTGTTAAAACATCTTCGAATAGTTTAAGGGGTCACAGGAGTCTTAAAAATGTGCAAAGAAGATACTACAAAGCATAGTTTGATCTTTCATGTCATTTTTTAACTACTCAATGTATAAGTATAATTTTTTTATATGTAATTCTACAAGATTTATTTATTATAAAACAAGTTTTAAAATTTATGAAACTTTAGCCAAAACTAAAATAAATGATATTAAACATGAAGGTACTTGAACACACTGTGATTAGGCTTGCGCGGCAAATTGCGAGATCAAAATTGAACACATCACCAAGAAAATGACTTTATATTGTACAAATATGTACAAACTAGGACTTATACCTAAATTCTCAGCTCAATTTTAATTAGAAATTATTTTAAGAACTTTTTTCTAAAAAAATTAATAAAAATTTAAAAATTTTGATTTTAAATTTTTTAAAAAATAATTTCTAATTAAAATTGAGCTGAGAATTTAGGTATAAGTCTTTGTTTGTACATATTTGTACAATATAAAGTCATTTTTTTATTCATTTTTTCAATTTTGACCCCACAATTTGCCGCGCAAGCCTAATCACAGTGTGTTCAAGTACCTTCATGTTTAATATCATTTATTTTAGTTTTTGCTAAAGTTTCATAAATTTTAAAACTTGTTTTATAATAAATAAATCTTGTAGAATTACAAATAAAAAATTATACTTATACATTGAGCAGTTAAAAAATGACATGAAAGATCAGACTATGCTTTGTAGTATCTCCTTTGCACATTTTTAAGACTCCTTAGACCCTTTAACAGAATACAGTTTAACAAAAACCTTTCAAGCAGGTTTTTTTTTTACAGACCCAGACCATCAATATGCTTTTGTGCAATCGACAGGCTTTTAATAACGAAAAATAAAATTATCCTGGAGCTTGAGTGGAGCCGACTCCATCAAAATAAAAGATGGTCTTGATTAAAGTGACTAGCTTGCTATCGTGGTCCAAACAATAAAACAAATTAAGAAGAAATAAATAACATTCTGATGTCTTTGATAAATGGCTTTTTTGGCAAGTCGATTAGATCCCGCTTTTAGGGGCGATATTCCAGAATTTTCTTTGGGCGAATGAGACCACCGCACCAAAGTGCCTCTGTGTTAATCCTATGAAAAAATATATATTTTCTGAACCACATTTCTCCGTCTGTATTGAATACTTCTACAACCGGTTTCATTTTTGGATGATGAATTCAGCTAACTTACACGTCTCTATAATCTTACATTAAAATTGGTTCTAATAATTTTTAAACTCTAGATAAAGAATTTGGAGACAAAATAGTTGAACATGTTTCATATAAGGTGTTACTATCCTGTAAGCCCTGTAAAAGTCAGCTACATTTATCATATAGAAAAAAACACATGAAAAAAATAGTCAATACAGCCGGAGAACCTGGTTTAGAATGCATTTTTCCCCGTTTGATTACCAACCTTTGGATTGGAGGCCAGCGGTCAATCGGTCCCATTCGCAGATGAAAACGTATCCGAAGAATGAACCTACACTTTTTTTTTTTTTCAAGGATACGTTATCATGAGGCAATTCTAAAAGTTGGTGGGAGGAAATTATTTTTTAAAACACTTTTTTAAAAGATTAGTTTTAAGTATTATTTTTATCAACAGAAATATTTATGTAAAAACGTTTGCTGTTGAAAGTAGCCCCATTTCAAAAAGCCTGAGTGAAGCAACCAGTACACTAATAAGTATTAGATATTAGACATACAAAAATCACTTTAAAGCATTAGGAGAAAGACGTTTTTAAGCGACAGAAAACACCTCTGGCCGTTTATACGATTCTAAAATAGAAATATGATGTCGCGCCGTCTTCTGAAAAAATTTAGGTATTTGTGCCAATGAACATAATTTTACAAAATATCATGTTAAAGTCCTTAAAAGTGTTTAATGTACCACTGTAAAAAATTTCACAACGATATGTCTAATGGATTAAGTCACAAGAATAGATGGAGATATAAAACGCGCGAAGCAATCGTTTCAGCCATTTTACTTTGCCTGTATCTTATTGCTCTGCACGTTTTATAGCTCTGCCCATGGTCGTGGCTTCTGTGCAAGGAAAGCGAGTTTAACTATAAATAAGGCTTGTTTGACTGTAAATATACAAAAATTATTAGAGATACTTGTACTTCAATCGGAATTTAAAAATAAATCGAAAATGTTTTAGTGTTTTTTGCAATGACCACAGATGTGCAAAAGAATGCAAAGTGCATTAATGCATACAAATATTTTCCAAAGAACTGCTTTCATAGGCAATGATTGTTTTATATTCCGCAAGGGAATCCCGATTTCAAATTCTGGGTGCGTAACTTGAACGAATAAAAATCATGCAAAGCGTGCATGTTCCCCATGCATGTAAACAAACGCCTATTTTATTTACCAATTTTTATTATTACTATGCAAACATCTTTCAAAATACAACAGTTTAAAAACTTGATGTTTATACTACATATTAAATAGGTATAATTAAGTAAGCCATGTAATATTTTAAAATACAATATGTATTTTGAAACATGCAATCACATTTTTGTTTTTAAAAAAAACTTCCACCGTCGCAAATCAGCAACTAAAAGAAGAAAAAAATCGTTAAAATATAGTACTATCTTTAGCATACATGCTTCAGTATTAGGGAAATTCGGAAAACTTTGTTTATGTTTTAAAGTTTTATTTTATGTCACCATAACCAAATTTCAACTAAATACGCATTTGCATAAATATTAAGTGTACAGTTTTACATTTATAAGTACATGCTGTCATAAAATGATGAAAACGCTTAAACTAACATCTTTTAAACTCCTGGGTAATGAAATAAAGTATTAAAATACTTTATCGCTTCGTTTGCGAAAACCGACATTATACGTAAACCACACGCATTGAAACAAGAATTTTCCCAAGATAAACTGCAATTTTTCATTTCATTTTACGTGATAAATAATATTAATTAGTTTTGTTAGATAAAATCATGGTAATAGTTTACAAATAAAAAAACATTATTTCTGGTTCAAAATACTAAAAATAGAACTTTAAATTATATAGTGTACGTGGAAAAGTAGGGTATGAATATTTTAGTTAAAAATTGTATGCAGTAATTGCATTCAAATCTTAAAATGAACAGTTATGCTGCAGTTAGCAAATTATTTATTAGCCTACTTTCTTGTTTGAAATTAAAATATGTGAAAAGTAGGTATTGACATCGTGGAATCCTTATACGTATTGTTCGGAAAGCCACGATAAAAACTATATTGTAAGAATTTGCCAAATCTAGGTTCGTAAACAAATTTTTCAGAAATTTAACACCATTTCTTCGCAATTTTAAATCGACTCTTTGCACACACAAAAAAATCACCATCTAAATACCACCATCCCGCTATTCCTTACGTAGTTTTGGTGATAATCCGAAAGGACCCTCTCTAACCCCCCTTAAAAAATCACGTAATTTATGGACGCCCCTCAAGTCTCTCCAATTAACTCCTCTTCTGAATACCTCTTCCCAGTCAGTCGATAACCCCCTCCCCCCCCCCCCCTTTGATTCTGTTAAGGGGTCATAGGAGTCTTAAAAATGTGCAAAGAAGGTACTACAAAGCATAGTTTGATCTTTCATGTCATTTTTTAACTACTCAATGTATAAGTATAACTTTTTTATATGTAATTCTGTAATATTTATTTAATATAAAACAAATTTTAAAATTTATGAAATTTTAGCCAAAACTAAAATAAATGATATTAAACATAAAGCTATTTTAACACATTGGGATTAGGCTTGCGCGGCAAATTTTGAGATCAAAATTGAAAAAATGACAAAGAAAATGACTTTATATTGTACAAATATGTACAAACAAAGACTTATACCTAAATTTTCATCTCAATTTTAATTAGAAATTATTTTTTAAAAAAAATTAAAATCAAAATTTAAAACATTTTATTAATTTTTTTAGAAAAAAGTTCTTAAAATAATTTTTAATTAAAATTGAGCTGAGAATTTAGGTATAAGTCCGAGTTTGTACATATTTTCATAATATAAAGTCATTTTCTTGGTCATTTTTTCAATTTTGATCTCAAAATTTGCCGCGCAAGCCTAATCCCAATGTGTTCAAATAGCTTTATGTTTAATATCATTGATTTTAGTTTTGGCTAAACTTTCATAAATTTTAAAATTTGTTTTATAATAAATAAATCTTATAGAAATACATATAAAAAAATTATACTTATATGTTGAGTAGTTCAATAATTACATGAAAGATCAAACTATGCTTTGTAGTATCTTCTTTGCACATTTTTAAGACTCCTATGACCCCTTAACCGCAGATGGTCATGGAGTCACATCTGGGAGTCTGAAGGAGTTCCTGGAAAGAGTTGGACCCCTACCCCACCCCCCTTTCCACTACGGTACACCACTTCCGTTGCGAGCTAGTTCGCTTCAATATTCGTTGTAAACATTATTCGGACACAAAAAAAAGTTCCCGTGTTTAAGGGGTCTAAGGAGTCTTAAAAATGTGCAAAGAAGGAACTACAAAGTATAGTTTGATCTGTCATGTAATTTTTTAACTACTCAATATACAAGTATAATTTTTTTATATGTAATTCTACAAGATTTATTTATTATAAAACAAATTTTAAAATTTGTGAAACTTTAGCCAAAACTAAAATAAATGATATTAAACATAAAGCTATTTTAACACATTGTGATTAGGCTTGCGCGGCAAATTTTGAGGGCAAAATTGAAAAAATGACCCAGAAAATGACTTTATATTGTACAAATATGTACAAACTAGGACTCATACCTAAATTCTCAGCTCAATTTTAATTAGAAATTATTTAAAAATGAATTCAAAATCAAAATTTAAAAAATTTTATTAATTTTTTTTAGAAAAAAAGTTCTTAAAATAATTTCTAATTAAAATTGAGCTGAGAATTTAGGTATAAGTCCTAGTTTGTACATATTTGTACAATATAAAGTCATTTTCTTGGTCATTTTTTCAATTTTGACCTCAAAATTTGCCGCGCAAGCCTAATCACAATGTGTTAAAATAGCTTTATGTTTAATATCATTTTTTTAAGTTTTGGCTAAAGCTTCATAAATTTTTAAATTTGTTTTATAATAAATAAATCTTGTAGAATTACATATAAAAAAATTATACTTGTATATTGAGTAGTTAAAAAATTACATGACAGATCAAACTATACTTTGTAGTTCCTTCTTTGCACATTTTTAAGGGGTCTAAGGAGTCTTAAAAATGTGCAAAGAAGGAACTACAAAGTATAGTTTGATCTGTCATGTAATTTTTTAACTGCTCAATATACAAGTATAATTTTTTTATATGTAGTTCTACAAGATTTATTTAATATGAAACAAATTTTAAAATTTATGAAACTTTAGCCAAAACTAAAATAAATGATATTAAACATAAAGCTATTTGAACACATTGTGATTAGGCTTGCGCGGCAAATTGTGAGGTCAAAATTGAAGACATGACCAAGAAAATGACTTTATATTGTACAAATATGTACAAACAAAGACTTATACCTAAATTCTCAGCACAATTTTAATTAGAATTTATTTTAAGAACTTTTTTCTAAAAAAATTTATAAAATTTTTTGAATTTTGATTAAAAAAATTTTTAAAAATTATTTCTAATTAAAATTGAGCTTAGAATTTAGGTATAAGTTCTAGTTTGTACATACTTGTACAATATAAAGTCATTTTCTTGGTCATGTCTTCAAATTTGACCTCACAATTTGCCGCGCAAGCCTAATCACAATGTGTTCAAATAGCTTTATGTTTAATATCATTTATTTTAGTTTTGGCTAAAGTTTCATAAATTTTAAAATTTGTTTCATATTAAATAAATCTTGTAGAATTAAATATAAAAAAATTATACTTGTATATTGAGTAGTTAAAAAATGACATGAAAGATCAAACTATGCTTTGTAGTTCCTTCTTTGCACATTTTTAAGACTCCTTAGACCCCTTAAGACTCCTTAGACCCCTTAAGTTGATTGATTAAGTTATTTTCTTATACTACGAGATAGTCCGAAAAAAGAAGGAATTCGCGCAAGGCAAAAACAAACGACGATAAATAATTGCACTCAATATTCTAAAAGCAAACACATAAAAAAAACGATTCACAATGACAATACGATAAAATGCATAGTAAAAATCAGTTTATGGAGTCATCATTTGGTTCATTAACTTTTTAGGGCACAGTTCGACGTTCTGTTTAAATTTAATTATTTAAAATTTAACCTTTAACAGCGTAGAATTTTCGTTCGTAACTTTTTCCGTTTGTCCCTATTTCTTTAGTCTGTATTTCCTCTGTCCTATTTCTCGTTAGAAAACGGTATACTTGACATTATAACTTGACAGAGATATAACTTTTAGAGAAAAGTAAATGATATTATATTATTAAACTTTCGTTAAAGTAGCTACTTACAGCTACACACTAAGGAAAAGGAAACCATGCAGTTCTTCATTCATTTATTCAAAAAAAAAAAAAAAAAAAACAGCAGAGAGAAATAAAACGATATTTTCTATAACTATTTACATTTCCCTTGCATCAATTTTATAAATATGGTTTTTCTAATTTGTTTTGCAACAGTTTTATAAATGCGGATTTTCAAATGGCTTTGGTACATTTTTTAAAAAATATCTTTCATATTAAGTTAGTTCGATGTTTTTGTGTTGTTTCAAAAGTAGCAGCAATCCAAAGCAACTGTTCGTAAGAATGTTTTCTTTACCCACACTCAACCAGTAGTAATCCGAGATGCCTCCATCCTCTCTGAACCCAAACAGGGCGTGACTGATTTACGGGTGACTATTGACTCTACCGCGGAAGATGCAGAAATGCTTTGGATGTGTCCCTTTGTGGAAGGCACAGTTTCCGAAAGTTCAAACTTAAAGGTCGTGAGACGAATTTTCGCGATGTTAGCTTAAGCGAAATTAGCTTCTATTGGTACTTCCACGTAATGGACCACCCTGTAATTTGGACCCCTCTCTGAATTCACTCCCCTGCACTGCAGAGGAATAAAAATTCCCATCTCCTTTGTGTTCCCCGAAACAAATACTCCATTCCATTCGTAAATCAATCGTCGGGTGTCAAAGAGAAAGACTTACCAGAATTACCGACTATCTCTAAGTAAAAAAAAATGGAAGCGATGAATTAATGTAACGTGATGCAATTTTTAGCCTACTTTTATTTTTTCACGATTCCCATCTATAATAGAATGAGATTTTTCAAGATCCATTTCTGTTTTTTAAAGGACCATAAATATATCAACAATTACAAATAAAAGTTATTAAAAATTACGAATAGTTATTGAGCGTTCATTTTTTTTTTTGTTTTGGAAAACGGTTTACTGACTGAAACTCAGTTAAGACAAACGACGCAACTAAAAAACTTTAATTGTAATGACCCGTTGGGAGACATAAAAGCACTAACCTTCATGGAGTGAGGTAGTCAATTCGAAAAACATTTTTTACACAGCACAAATTAACACTAACAGGTCAATCTCTCGGGTATTACAGAGAAAAAGCATAAACGCGCTTATGTACAGACCTGTAGGTGAAAAAATACACTGATTAGTGAGAAGCTTTAGTTATAATAAGGAAGTCTCCATTTTATTGGATAAAAGTCCAAGTCTCCGCCCATAAACAGGTAAGTAGAAGAAGAAAGTGGGAACTTCATAACGAATGGAGGAACAGGTATTTCTCCCCTCATTCCCCTCAATACAGATACCTGGCCAAAAAAGGCAGGACTTGACAACTGACTACCCAATCAAGTGTCCGCAAAAATCAGGTTTGATTAATGAATTGTTAGATTACATTGAAGAATAATTTTAAAATTTAATGCATATTTGTTGAGTCTAAAATTGTTTAGTATTTATGCTCAACAAACACCGTTACACAGAGCGTGTAAAATAGCGTTATACTTTATTCGCAAATGTTTTTATAAAGAAATGTTAACGTCGCACTTGATCGGTCCTTGATTCTGTAAGACATCGGATCTCAGTTCTTTGACATATAAATTAAAGGATTTGAGAGCAATTTCACAGAAGTAATTTGAATAAGTGGTACTTTTTTGCACATTATAAAATAAGTGCTTTTCAGTCAATCGAAAATAAAGATCGAATAAATATCTTTAAAGTTATCGTTAAATGAGAAAAGGACACGTGTTCACTAATTATAAATCTATAATAAAGAAAGAGTTATAATATATATGACGCTGCATGAGAAATCGTTTGAGTTTGTTTGCAGTTGATGCAGCTGCTGTTGAAATGATAGTCGATTGTTTGGAGTTGCCCACAGGACGAATGTTTATGCTTTAGCGTTAGCCGAACTTTTGATCAGACAAAAAAGTATTGCACATCTGCTCTGCCACCTGCAATAACAAAGCTTAAAATATTAAGGGACATCTGGACCTTTATCTAAAATACAAATGAGCAATTCGTTCTAAAATTTAAACTGCTCTAATTGGAACACTGTTATTTCAAAATGTTGCTTATTCTAACTAATAATCGTTAAACGTTTTATCGTCTTTACATCAAGTGTAAGGTGTTGGAAAAAATGAACTATTTTTTTTTTACTTTAGTTTGAATTATTATCGTACTAGAGTTACACTGGGGTTATTGGCGACTGGCAACTATTTTTAAGATGAATAATTATGTACGTCTCTTGGGTTTCAAATTAATCTTGTTTTACGGTAACTCTTTATTATAAGTCTCCTTACTGCACTAGGCATAGTAATTGAATTGAAGAAAAAGCCAAACGTTGTTTTCATCTAGGCGGTCATTTTTAATAGAGACAATTTACTTAATTTTAAAAAGTCAATAATAAAAAAAAATCAGTTAGGGGATATCAAGAAATAAAAAAAAAAGAACTATCCGTTTTGCAACAGAAAGAAATCTTTCATTTTTGTGTTGAAGAAGTTCATATTATTTATTTTCCTTTCTCGAAAAGGAAAAAATCAGTAATCACTGACGCCTTCCACCAAGTCGATAGCCCCCTCCCCAATTCTCGTTCTGCTCCAAACGACGATACATATTTGCACACAATAATCTAAAAGCAAATGCATAAAATTAAAGGAAATATTTAGTAAAAATCCGTTTATGGAGTCATCATTTGGTTTAATACATATTTAGAGCCAAATCGCTATTTTTTAAGTCAATAATAAAAGAAATCAGCTTTTGGATATCAAGCGATAAGAAATATCACTCTTTGCTACTAAAAGAAATCTTTCATTTTTGTCCTCACTTTTGAGTTGAGGGAGTTAGAATTATTTATTTTAGTTTGTCGAAAAGAAAAAATCTCCTCGAGTTGAAGTGTGATAAAAATAAATCCGAAATTAATGATTCTTGCAAAGTGGCAAGAGAAAACTCATTTTGTGAGCTTATTGCTTCAAATACAATAAATACAAATCACAAAATTTTCTGTTTAGCGGAAGAAAGTACTATTATTCTGTTTTGTATGCTGTTGGGAAAAAAAATAAAAGGTTGCTATATTTTATTTATTGGCAAATCTTTTTCACCATAGTGTGTAATAAATAACTTTTGTAATACCGTTCGGCATACTAAACTCAAACTAGGAATTTCGCATCACGTATAAACCAAAGTTGGAAATAAAGTGAAGCATGAGAGCACTTTATGGTCTGCATAGAAAGGTTTGAAAATACTAATTTCGGAAAGGTAAAGTTAAATATATTAAGGGGATACGCGCTCGCGCGGTACCCCCAAAACATTACTTTGGAACTAACATAAACTTAAAAATTATATTGGTTTTATATACTGTTCACTCTAAATAAACATTTTCTAGCCATAAAAACAAATATTTACAAATAGTTTTTCATTCATTTAAAAAAAAAATTCAAAATTGTGAACTTTTTTTTTTAAACGCTACTCCTCTTTTAATTTTGAGAATAACTCCACCAAACTTTTATAGTTTGTTTTTAGTACTATTTGTTCAAGAACTTTGGATGGATTTTAAAATGTGAGCAACAGTTAAAAAGTAACATGCATTTATACTAAAAATCACAAAAAAACCCTACATATTATTGATTTTAATATTTAAAAAACTATACATAGTAGACCTTATTGCGTGCACAATTTTTTGCACCATATATAAAAAAACACAGGTTAAAAAATTGCAAAATTCTAACTTAATTAGCAAAAAAAAAAAGCCTTAGGGATTTATTAAACACAGGAATTGAAAAACGCGAAACAGAGGTTGTAAGCAGACGAAATATTCAAACTTATATTAATGACTCCAAAAAATATTTAATAACTTTTTTTCGACGGAAGATATCATTATGAAACTTTCAGTAATTGTTCAGAAAGATCTTGTGAATAATAAGAAGTAAAACTGAAAAATCGATATTTTGACCAATTTTTGTGTACTGCGTCCTCTTAAACTTTAATTCCCTGGGAAATAAGAACAAGAGGAGATTTAATTGAGTTATTTAAATTCATCATGCAGGGATTCCTTAGATTTGAACTTAAGAGAAAGGAAGTGTTCTCTGTATCAAGCTATGAATAAGTACTCACAGCAATCAGAATAATGAACACAAATAATGAATGACAGGATAATTCCCCGGTGAGTTATAATGCGGAGAAAGCGAGTTACTTAGCGAGAACGCCGAGATGCAGATTAAGTAATTAAACGAACCACACGATGAATGTTATTATTAATGATCTATAATAAATTTGGATAACTTATGAGGGGATTTCTGTTTTGGGACAGCTCATTTTCATGATCATGGCATAAGGGATTTCATGCAAAGACAACTTTAATCATCGCTTGATTAGGCATAAGGGAAATTAAAACGTTTCTAAAGTAATAACAATGGAAATAATGCGTTGATGGAGATCGGTGTTCGAAGCAGAGAGCAAAATTGAATGGATTTTTATAAATATGGATTGCATAGAAATTATATAGGTTAACTTTTCAGTTAAATATTTAATCATATTTAACCTCAAATAATGAATCCCTGGATGTATCAGAGTGAATTATTTCATGTTTTCCGGTGATTGCAGCTGAAATAACAAGCTCCCAGGAGATCCTTGAAATTAAGATTTTAAATGTAATGAGGCGAGTTCGATCGATGGAGTCAACCCAAGAGGAAATGTGAAATCCTTTGGAAAAGGATAATAGAGCCGATTAAGCAACAATAAGCTCATGGAAAGGTTAGATAAAAGCCCGTATTACATGTATGGGTCTATAAAGGGAACAACAAAATATGTAGGACAGGATATTTCGAACCATATAAATATTATTATAATTATTTTTTGAAATTTCAAAAAACTTAATTTACGGTTTCCTTTTTGTGTAGGTTTAACAACCAGCGGTAGTTAACTGCCTATTATTACCATGTCGTTGTACAGTTGAGTAACTAGAATAACATCCAAGCAATTTTTATCGAATAATTTGCATCAGGATATAAAAAACATGATGCATGCTTCGAATTCGAACACATTTTATTCTTAAGAGGCAGTTCGTTATTTTTTTTTTAAATTTACTATCTGAAGTTACTGAATACTTAAAAAATAAAAACATTCAACAGGTTCCCCAATGAAACAATTATCTTAAAAAAAGCACCGTAAACTGAATAATTTTTTTTTATTAAGTATTAACCCAATAATGGCCCATTTGCGAATACCATTAGCACTTTCCTTACCGAATAAAAAAGTTTACTAAAAAAATTACAAATTTGTTTTTGAGTAAACTAGTTAAGGATGAACTTTTCGGTATAGTGGTCTTTATTTGAACTATTTTTATTTTCTTAGATAAATTTGGCTAATATTCGTGTTTCACTTTTTCTTGCCTAATTATTTAATCGTTAACGAGCGACGAAGCTATAATATTTTATTTTTTGCTACGTCGACACTATCAGAAGGAGCAGAAATTAAATAAATACTGAAAAAAAGCACTCAAAGGTACTATAAAAAGTGAAACAAAAGAAAAATTTTGAAAGGTAGGTATTTTTTGGAAGTTTTATTTTACTTTTTAATCTCGTGTCATATGCAAGAAAATTTGACTTTTTTAGTAGCAATAACATTGTGAAAGATACCATATCTTAAGCCAGGTAAACCTTATTTGGTTCCAACACAGCGTAATAATGGAGCTCCTCTCATTTTACTCAACACTGAGCAAAGAAAAATTTTGATTATAAACTGGTGATGTGTTGCATTACCAAAACATCTTTTTGTATGTTCACTTTGTATTTTTTTTTATGTTCACATTTAATGAACCCCCACTGGACTTTAGACATGCTGATAAAGTTTTGCTCGTGTTATTTTTTGATGCTCATTACAAAAAAAAAATCTACAAACTAAAGTTAAGGATCGACTTTTTTTCCCCAATGCATTTCTGCACAAAGAATTATTTGAGCGAGGGGATGCCACCGTTATCAGCCCGAAGGGATGTGCAGTAAGCGTTCAAAAGTATTCAACGAAACTTTTTTGTAAGCAAGTGAAAGACCAATTGAAATAGTACTTGTATACCGACACAACTATTTGTATCATTTAAAAAGATACCGTCTTTTTTGCTACGAGGCTTAAATACAAAAAAAAAGAACCTTTTAAAAAAGTTTGAGGACATTTTTTGCCATTTTAGGCTCTGATAAAAACTGCAAGAAAAAAAAAAGGAAAAATTGTCTTGATATTGCGATGTACAGAGAAATATGTGTTCCTAATTAATAGGACCAAATGTTTCAATCAAGAATTCAAGCGTTTTGCCTGATGCAGATCGAAAAGTTAGAGAATATTTCTATCTCTTCATTAAGGAGCTTTAACTTATTTCCTAAATGTCTACTGTTTTTACTGCACTTATTTTTTTAAATGGGATTTTCTTTCAATCAGTGACTTAACTAACGAGTATTAAAAAAAAAAGCCATGAAGTAAGCGCTGCCGGAAGCATGTAAAAGGCAGAATTTAACATAGTGACTTGGATCATTGTTGTAAGCACTAAAAACATAAAAGTATACTTTTGAGTGCTTGAAGCAGTACATGACAGGCTCATTATTTCAGGAAAATCAAATAAATTTATGTTTAATTATTTTTTAGTTCCATTTACGGTTTACACATAAACTTCAAGGTTAATTTTTAAGGAATATTGCAAGGAAAACCGCGAATCATTTTCAATTCTATTCCTTTTTTCAAGCTAATAAATTTCTACAAGAATTTTTCCCCCTCAACTTGTTGATTCTCAAGTGTGCTCATGAGCAGCTTTAATTTTTGTAATGGAATTCAAAATCTTTTTTGAGTAAAAACAAACTTCTTTCTCTTTAAAAAAAAATGCAACACTATACTGATTGATTCGCCAAATTATATCGAAAGTGACTTTTTTTTTGGCCAGATAAAAAAGTTTTAATTTTTAAACACTGTTTTAAAAAACCAATCTAAGTAATCTGAGAGACAAGATTTTTTATACCTTTTTTTAAATTTATTTTTAATTGAAATTTATTTTTTACTTGTTCTTTCAACAAATTAGCTTAAAAGTTATAATTACCGCTACTTCAATACCGATTCAACATTAGCCTAAGACTTACACCTTCTACCAATCGAAACTAAAATAGTTTGCCTGGTCGATAGAACAACTCCAAAGCCAACTCCATTACAGTTTGTGTAGAGAGAAGAGGGGATGTGGTCATGAAATGACCGTCAAATGACCAGTCTGGTAATGACGTACTAATAGCCAACCTGGATTAGGAATTTGCAATTTATACTCAGGCTCAGTCTATCGACTATATTCACTATGCGTAGGGGAATAAACATTAAGCCCATTGTATAGGGGATTGGCAAGGCCACATCTGGAATATGCTGTTCAGTTTTGGTCCCCCATACTGAGAAAAGATATCGCGTTGCTTGAAAAAGTTCAATTTTTACAGTAGAGTCGTCAATAATTGGAATGCTTTACCAGAATACTTGTGCATTCGAATAGAGTGGAAGATTTAAGAATCTCGATAGCTATTAGAAACTGATAAGAAATTAGATATATTTTGGACCAACTTGCTTGGCCTTTGGCCTGTTGTTGTTCAAAAAATTTTGTATTTGAATCGCGTATGTACTTGGCTTACGTACTTGACTATGTATTTCAATTAAAAATTTGTTCCCAAATAATTATCCAAAAATAACTAAATGTATAATTTTCTTAAATTAAGATACTGACAAGTTATATGACTACTGCGTTTCGAAGTTACAAAAATAAAAAATAAAAAGTTAGTCAAATATATAGCAATGTCAAACTTTAAGTGCACACAATAGAAAAAAAATCGAACAATCAATTTGAAGACTTAAAATATATTGTCACTCTGTGCAAGTCCTATCATCCTTTTAGTAAAAACCACTTGAATAAAATCAAGTAGTTCTAAGAGATCTATATATTTAAAATACATAATCTAAATACAATATTTATACCAATTTGAATAAAACTCATGAATGATTAGCAAGAAAGTTACCAAGTCTAAAATAAGGTTTCAGTTTAAGTTTATCTATATAAAATAAACAAATTATACGACAAATAAAGAACATAGTACAGATCTATTTAGGTGAATCAAATAAAGTTACCCAAAAGCCGAATCTTAAAATTTTAGATGACTTTTTATTCAGTAATTATTAAGTAAGATAAGTTAGTAAGGATAAGTAAATGGGTGGTGAATGGGATAAAATGTAAGCTGTTAGCCTGCTCTCCAATATCCTTAGGACTTATTAACGATGATTTCATATTATAAAATAGACGTGGAAAATGTAGGGCTCCCTTTTTCCCTTTTCAACGTCCCTTTTTCAACGGTTTCAGACAGCCCATAAATCAAAAACTTCAGATTTATTGTAACGTTGCTATCTAAACAGGCATCAATCGCACTATCAAGATTTACTTATAA
Source organism: Hylyphantes graminicola (assembly GCA_023701765.1). Classification (NCBI taxonomy): domain Eukaryota; kingdom Metazoa; phylum Arthropoda; class Arachnida; order Araneae; family Linyphiidae; genus Hylyphantes; species Hylyphantes graminicola. Next base: position 1,332,521 of record CM043119.1, on the reverse strand, counting down.
ATAGAACATCAAAGAAACGTACCTAATTTTTAGCTTGTGGAGCACAAATCAGCAACACCCAGCATTGGTTTCTGCAAAATTTAACTTAAAATTAGATTCCAAAAATCATTTCAAAAACGTACAGACATAATGATACAAAATATACATTTTTAGATAGTGCCATACCTTAATAACAATTTTGCATAGTTTATAGGTTAAGAAAAGCAATATATTAGTAGCGTATAAACTAAACGATACAACCACACGGTAACTTATAACTAATAAAAAAATAAGAGCTTTGATTTAACGATTTTATTTTATTTAAACTAATCGAAACAACATTTAGCTTGCTCTAAGGAAAACTACATCCAAAACTTCTCCAGTTATCGCTTTCGTACTTGCTTTGAAAAGTTTAACCAAAGTACACAGGCACTTATATTTTATGGAGTGGAAAATGTAATGGGAGAAAAAGTCCCCTTCAAAGGGACATTCCACTTCAAAGATTAGTCGGGGGTTTGTTTGCTTTGTAATTTCACACACTTAATGCTATTTGTACTTAGGTTAAATTAGAGATTTAAAGTACCGAAATAGCAGTTTCCCCCTTGGTAGTTTAGTAACACTAGAGAAAAGGATGCTTGCAATATGTTATTTCTAAATTGAGCGTATGTATTTTTTACTTTCAATTAACCCAATACGAAATATAAGGTAATGAAAGTTTTGAGATTGGGCAGGAAATCATAAATGGAGATTGTGTTTTCTACACGTTTTGGAAGGAACTCATTTTTAAGACCAGTAGGTTTTGATCATTGGTAACTGTCTAAAACCAGTCTACCGTCTGCTGGTAAGCTTAAACTAAAACAGCTACTCACCTACCAGTAATTACGTTAAAAAGAGGTTTTTGAGAAAATCGCACAGAAAGAAGTTGTCATAGAACTTTTTGAAAAAATACAAAAATATGCCTTTTTTGTGTTTTGAAATCGGGGGGGGGGGGGGGGGGATTCATGGATCTCCAGAACAGGTAAAATTATAAATTTATCGAGATTACTTCCATATAATTCTTACTTTTAGATTGAGTGGTTGAGTGGTTGAGTGGTAATTAAAATTGGTATGTTACACACCCTTAGTTTTCAGTGCAAATATTAACACAGAGCCAAATAAGCACGTATATCTTAACCATTATATTAACAAACCAAGAATAGTAAAGTAGTAACTACTTATAATTAAAGGACTCCATTAATTTCATGCTTATTAGTAAAAATATATCCCTTTGCTTATTAGTAAAAATATACATATAATCTTGAAAATTCAATTAAAAGCACAATCAGGCCCAAAAAAAAAGATCAAAAGCCCTGGTTAAGTGGATTAAATCATCCCAAAACATATTGATTAAAGGAACTTAGTTGCGTGGACTTGTTAAGAAATAATTCTTCTCTAATTTATAATCATTATATGTTTCGTAGTATGCAGGTCCTAATAAGATTTTGGTAATAACATAACTCACACATAGTTTTAATATTGCACAACTGCATAAACTAGTATCTTAATAACCCTAATTTATCTCTAAATAAAATATTGACAGTAGAAAATTACTAAAATCGGATCTCAAACTATCAACCATAATAAGCATTTATAAAACTGTTTCAACACATTATAATCTATTTAAAATAAATGATTTAGGGATTTCTAAGGAAAGAGGAAAACCGCGATAAATTCCGGAGTCGTAATACTGTTCATTTATCACCTGAGATGACACCGTGTCTTCAAATTTACATTGTATACAAAGTTAAAAGAGTAAGAGTTACACTTTTAAGAACGACATTTACATTTTTAACACCCTGGTTATGTATCACAAATGTCAGGTACCTTTATGTTTATACAAATAAAATGTCTATTTGCTAGCTAGGATATCGTTTGCGAAAAATACACTGCTCAAAACAATTAGGGGAAGGAATTAATAGTTTATAGCATTTCGTCCCCAATGATTCCATTTGGTATCATCAGCTTCCGATTTTTTTTTTCTCACTAAGTTGAACTCGTACTTATTCATCGTTAGAAGGAAAAATCATGTCTTTTGAAGAATTAAATAATGTTTGTTTTAATTGAATGAAAATATGAAAAACATGGTTAAATAAAATTCACTCCCAAAAGCTTTTATGAAATAGACCTTAAATTCTTCACACTTGCATTCTTAGAAGTCTAAAATTTGATTTTACCTTTTTTTACAATTAAAATTTTGAAAAAAATTGTTATAATTTATTCAAAAGTTATGATTCCAATTTTTTGCCCCTTAAATTTTAGTTAAAAAATTAAGATTTGTTTCCCTGTTTTTTACCATTCCAATCTGGATGCATACGGAATCTATTTCCCAAGTTTTAAATTTTTATAATTAAAAATAAGTAGTTGGAACTGGACGAATAAACAAAAGTACGCAAAGTGCTCCCCTAATTATTTTGAGCAGTGTATAATTTTTAGAGACACGAAAAACATTGCTGGAGCTTATACTGTTGCACACAGCTCATCGGAAGTAAAACTAGTTGTACTAACGTCGCATTAGAACAACAGCAACGAGAATCATAATTTTGAGCCATGATTCGACTTCGGACTCATCCTTAAGACTATCCTGCATGATTTAATTTTAGAGGAAAGTTGTTTATTTTTCGAAATTACCAGATGATTCATCCAAAAAACAAATATTCTTTTTCCATAAATATCTTAACGAAACTCTGAACGGAATCCCGAAGAATGATTGGTTTGGTTTGGTTTGAATTATCGTCGCACTAGAGCTACACGAGGGCTATTGGCGACGGGCGTCGTATTTTAGAACCACAGTCAGGTGACGAGCCTGACCTGAATAGGCACCCAACGCAACCGTCAAGCCGAAGAATGAACTTTAAGAGTACTAGAGAGTCATCAATCAGATGCTTTAAGTTTAGTTTTTTTATATACTTTTCTAAAAAGTGTATAGATGGAATTTTCTGGCTCTTTTGGAGTTGTTGCAAGTGTCATTATATTAATCACCACAGAGTTATTGATATCCTCCAATCCACAGATGAGCACTTCTATTTTATTGTTTCAGTATTTCTGGCGGAAGTTCTTAAGGTTAGAAGGATAGAGGCTAATGCAGTACTTAAAAAAAAACTAATCCTATAAAAGTATTGCATTCCGATCCAGCCACTTTTGTTTTGTCATGGTATTAAAGCCACTTTTCGAGGCGAGGCTTCGTTGTCTCTCCGCAACAAGTCGGAACAGCGTAAAATTTAACGAACGCCACACAAATATTTAGGGTTCCCAATTGAAGGGTACAAAGGAAAAATCCCTCAAACCTTTCAGTCCCAGTGATGCCATTTGGCATCATCAGTTTTCTGATCATAACTAAAAGAATTAACAGGGCTGAAAATCTATTGTTATAAAAAATATTTTCTAATAGAAAAAGTTTGAAAAATCGAATGATGTGCTTTTTGATATCAGAAATGGCTATAGACGATCAGAAAAAAAAAATTAAAATGCCAAATTGTCATTGGGACTGAAAGGGTTAATCGAATCGGGACCAGTCGGCATCAGGTATGCTCTGAAAGGATAGAGAGTCATCGCCTACACTAGTGTGAAGAAATCAGTTGTGCCTTGGTTCTTATCACGTGGCACATAGGCTTACTATCTCTAAAGCCTTGGTTTCCTCGGAGTCTGTCGCTAGCAAAATACGACCGCTATTATACGTGGATGAAATCACCCTACCGGCCACCACTTCATCGGAACATTATGTTGACACGAAACTGGAAACCTAGCGAACTCACTCAACTCAACTCTGTTGTTGTTTTGGTTTTCGTCTTTGCGTGCCAAAAATGGAAAATTTAGGTTCTTCGTGATTTCTCACAAAATCAATTAGCATTTCTTCCTCGGCAAGCGTAAAACAACCCTCGCCTTCCGTCATTTCCTCAAATTTTTAACCCTCTAATGCATGAATTTTTATTTTCATCCCCCCAAAAAATATATATATATGTATCTTTAATGCTCACACATTATGGGGAAAATACTAAAAAAATTAACTGCATTAAAATTGAAATAATTTCAATTTTTAAATTTTTTTCCATAAGACAAAAACCAACTGCAAAATTCCAATTTTGATAATAATGACTGGAAAACTACTAAAATTATTTCAAAATAACCCTTTTTAACTATGATTAATTTTTCATAACAATTTATTAGTATATTTAGTACTAATATTATTATTCTTTGAATACTGCCACACACGCAATTTTACAAAAGTTAATAACCTCACTCTTTATTTTGAATACACTTTTACTACTGTCATCTATGAGGATTATTAGTAACTAAAACTTTAAAATAAAATGTAATAGATGAAAAAACACAGATTTGTCCAGCAGGAGCTCTAATTTAACAGAATAAAGTGGATTATGTTACTTGTTACCAAACGGTAACAGTATGCATTAGAGGGTTAATTTTGGACAAGCACACGCACAACAGACAGCAGCAAAAAACGTTGTCATCAGGATTTCCCCAACGCACTCAACAGCAACGCAGACCACTATACGGACAAATTCCTAGTCGATGGAATGACCACCATGTACTCTTCAAATATTTCGACCATAGCTGCTATCTTGCTCAAACTAAACTATATTATTACTTTCGACATTAGTTTTTGTAACTAAAATGTATTTCTTACGTAAAATGGAAATATACAAATTTTAATAAAGACAAATTTTGATTTCTTAAAAAAATCATTCATTTAACATAATACATTTTCTACAACCAAAGTCATTAGTTCAAAATACATAAAAATACTTGTCGTAAAAACATACGATTTAGTTTTCAAAAATATTTTTGTTAAATGCTTATAATCTGTTCTAACTATCCTTAACAGTTATCAGTTTTCATATTGCATATTAAACAACATCACATTCGATATAATAAGGATGATTTTTTTTAGTAAAATACTGTCACTCTGCATGTTTTACAGTTTAATCGTAAATTAAAAACAAAAAAAAGTTCTTCAGAGAAATGATATAGTTAGTTAAATGTAAAGCAGACAGAAAAACTTCAAAAAAAAATGAATTGACATAACTCACCTGAAAGAGCGCCGAAAATACTTTCACGAAGTTGTGAATTAAAAAATAACTTTCTGCCGACCTCTTTACTTAACTTTGCGCCGGATAACAGCTTCTCCGGCTGTCAGTTCCCGGGAAACTACGCAATTTTCCGGAGTTGGTGGAGGGGGGGGGGGGGGGGATGTACTTCGACGCAGAATCAGATCGGCCGAACACTTGTTGACCAATCGAGACTGCTTGAGTTAAAGTGGTAGGGTGCTCTAAAAAACTATAGCAGTTTAAAAATAATATCTTTCATACGTCTGGATCAAGGTTAGATTGAATTATCGTCGCACTAGAGCTACACTATGGCTGTCGTAATTATAGAACCAAGTGATGAGCCGACCCCAAATTTTAGTCTGAATCAGGACAAATGTAAAATTAAATCTTTATGGCAAGTCAAATTAGAAGCAAGATAGTACCAAAAGACATTTATATCAAAATAAGTATTTTCATAATTTAAAATAAGAATGAATTAATTGAAGAGTACACGGGAAGAACCGATTGATTTTGTAGAGAAGTTTCCTTAGCAAGCCACTTTGGCGATGATAGCGAGTGATCGCCTAAACTTGAGTAAGGAAACCAGTTCCTACCACAGAGATCATAGTTAAAGTAATAGATTGGCAGATCACGTGACCTCCAATGCTAACGACGGGACGCGCAAGGAGTTCCCAGAAGAGCCAAAATGAAGCCAGTGTTGTGGGTCACGTGATCTACCACTCTAATAATTTAACTACTATCTCTGTGGTTCCTAGCTACCAAGATTCAGGCGATTGACGATCCCGACGCTTGGACCAGCGGAGAAGAAAGAAACCGGTTTTCGGCCGCAAGCAGACAATTGCGGGCGTCCGCCTAATAAATCAATTGGTTCTTCCCGTGTACTCTTCAATTGTGATTCTCTATATATAAAAAAGGAACTGATCTGTCAACTCTAAGGATTTCACTGGACATTGTTCAATTTTAAATTTTGTACCATTTTCTACGCTCGTAGAAATATGGAAATGGGTTAAGAATACAGTTGGCAGGCGGGTTATTTGGCAACCATTGGCGGGTTATTTGGCAGGTTTTGAAACAGAAATATGCTGTGGGCGATTGAATAAATTCCAAAAATTAGAAATAAAAAAATATTTCTCACAAGATTTAATTAAACGGCAAGAATATTTTCTTTTTTTTTACCAAGTGGAATGCTTTTTTGCGAGATAGCATTCCGTTATAATTATACAAACTTTTTTTTAAGCATAGTTAATAGATATTAAAAACCCAGCAGAAGGTTTTTATGATTAAAACTTTTAAGAAACCAGACTTTTTTCTTTGCTTAACTATCCTACTTTTTTTTGCTTAAATATTTCTCGTTTTAAAACGTGACAGTACATAATTGGATTCTTTCCTGCATAATACTAATACACTGTAAAGCACTCACTAATTCCTCACAACACCTAATATTAACGAAAATAGAAATTTAGACTTTCTTTATAACGTTATGTAATACAATCTCTGCGAAACAAAAGTAAGCTCTCGTGGGATTAGCGACACCTTTCCCGCATTTACTGGGATTAGTCCCCCCCCCCCTCCTACACCCCGCCACAAAACCTTTCTGTACTGTTTCCAAGTGTGAAAGTGGGCGATTCACGCCTCTGCTATTTAGCGCCACTGTTTATGTCCTCCAATTTATGTTGTTCAAGATTGTTTACCAGCGATTTAGAGGGCTCTGCTACGAACATTTGTGCAATATACGATATACAAGACGTTCTCTCTCTCTCTCCCTCCTATCCTTAATAAATTTTCTTATAATATATTCTTTTGTATACAGAAAGGTTTAGTATTAATAATTAATAACACTTTTCACAGTAAAAATTAACTATAAATATATACCCTTACTAAAATTTAAGGTATTTTAGAGGTTTTTTGGAGGTTTAAACTAGGTATTCATGGTATTAAAAGGTATTTTTGAGGTTTTCAGTAATAATACCTCTTGGAATAATACCTGACCGAAGGTATTTTTAAGGTTTTATTTTCAAATACCTAGAGAAACCTCTGAAGTTTTAGGTATTTTACAAGTTTCGCGAGGTTTCTAATAAAAACCTATGGTATTTTAAGGTATGCAGATAAATACCTCCTGGAATACTACAGGTATTTTGAGGTTTTATTTTTTAAAACCTATATACCTCGGAATCATTTGGTATTCATATGGTTTATATGGGTTTCTAATAAATACCTATGGTATTTTAGGGTATTTAAAGGAATACCTCCTGAATACTTCAGGTATTTTTAGGTTTTATTTTTTAAAACCTATATACCTCGGAATCATTTGGTATTCATATAGTTTATATAGGTTTCTAATAAATACCTATGGTATTTTAAGGTATTTAAAGGAATACCTCCTGAATACTTCAGGTATTTTGAGGTTTTATTTTTTAAAACCTATATACCTCGGAATCATTTGGTATTTATATAGTTTAGCGAGGTTTCTAATAAATACTTATGGTATTTTAAGGAATATAGATGAATACCTCCTGAATACTACAGGTATTTTGAGGTTTTATTTTTTAAAACTTATAAACCTTGGAATAATTTGGTATTTATATAGTTTAGCGAGGTTTTTAATAAATACCTTTGGTATTTTAAGGTATTCAGAGGAATACCTCTTTGATACTACAGGTATTTTGAGGTTTTATTTAAGTATTCTGAAATATATATTTATAATTGCGTGAAAAAAATTTCGACTTTTACATTATAATTTCAATATCAGACGCATGCAAAAAGTTAGACTTTTTGAAACAGTGAAAAAAAAGGTACTTTTTGTCACCCAATAAAGCAGTGAATAAAAAGCTTTTTTCACTATTTTCATAAGATACCAACATTTCAAGCTAAAAGTTCTATTTCATAATATTAATAAAATCCAGATATCGATCTGCTTTTTTTTAAAAAGTTTTTCAAAGATAGTAATGCGCGCGAAATATTTTTGGACCAATGATTCTTTTTCACACAATTATAAAAAATATTGTATGAACCACGTGCGAAAAGTTAACTTTTTAAAACACGTGTCATTATTTCACGAGCGAGGTAATCCACTAGTTTTAAAAACTGTTACTTTCACACTTGTTGCATAATAGATATTTATGCAACTAGTGTGAAAAGTAATGCTTTTTAAAACTAGTGGATTTTATTTCACGAGCGAGGTACGAGCGAGTGAAATAAAGACACGTGTTTTAAAAAGTTTACTTTTCGCACGTGTTTCATACACTATTTTTTATAATTGCGTGAAAAAAAATCAAATCTCATTGGTTCAAAAATAATTCACGTGCTAATTAGACTAAAATGAGTTTGGAGCTTCCAGGAGTGATGTCAAAGAAAACAACCAATGAACTCGCAGTTCGGAGCGCGTGACGCTATAAAAAACCAATAAGCGTGTTCCAACCTTTTGTCAAATAAAGCAACCAATGAACTCGCAGTTTGAAGGGCGTGACTTAAGAAATATTCCCATCGCGAGAAAAAAAATTCATTGATTCAAAAATAATTCACGCGCATAATATTTTTAAATACAGCAGATCGATAAATCTTTGGATTTTATGAGTATTATCAAATCGAAATTTTACTTGAAATGTTGGCATCTTATAAAAAGAGTGCGACAAAGTCTTTTTTTCCACTGCTTTTGGGTGAAAAAAAGTACTTTTTTTCACTGTTTCAAAAAGTCCAGCTTTGTGCACGCTTCTGATATTGAAATTATAATGTAAAAGACGGCTTTTTTTCACACAATTATAAAAATCACTATTTCATAATTGCGTGAAAAAAAGGCGACTTTTACATTATTATTTCAATATCAAACGCGTGCAAAAAGTCAAACTTTTTGAAACAGTGACACAAAGTACTTTTTTTCACCCAAAAGCAGTGAAAAAAAGTACTTTGTGTCACTCTTTTCATTATATGCCAACATTTCAAGTAAAATTTCGATTTGGTAATACTCATAATACCCAAAGATTTATCGATCTGCTTTATTTAAAAATATTATGCGCTTGAATTATATTTGAATCAATGAAAATTTTTTTCTCGCGATGGGAATATTTCTTTAGTCACGCCCTTCGAACTGCTAGTTCATTGGTTGCTTTCTTTGACAAAATGTTGAAACACGCTTATTGGTTTTTATAGCATCACGCGCTCCGAACTGCGAGTTCATTGGTTGTTTTCTTTGACATCTCTCCTGGAAGCTCCAAACTCATTTTAGTCTAATTAGCACGTGAATTATTTTTGAGCCAATGAGATTTGATTTTTTTCACGCAATTATAAAAAATACTGTATGAAACACGTGCGAAAAGTAAACTTTTTAAAACACGTGTCTTTATTTCACTCGCTCGTACCTCGCTCGTGAAATAAAATCCACTAGTTTTAAAAAGCATTACTTTTCGCACTAGTTGCATAAATATCTATTGTAGGGATAGCATGGTATTGAAACACGTACTATTTTTTACAACTATTATCGAAGTCATTGCGAAGATTTTTTTATGAAATTAAATTAATGTATTTTTAGAAACTAGTTTTATAAACATAATTTTGGTAAAACCTTTATGTGAATGCAAATTAATATCTCTTTAAAAGTTATTTCATATGCATACAAATAATATGTTACATATTTTATGGCCCTATAACTCTAATAATGCAATAGAGTGAAAGTTATAAGATTCTTACTGGCTAATTAAGTAACATTTACAAAAGACTTTGAAAGCAACTATGTAATATTTTGTGGTTCAAATGTATTAAAGATAAAGTATCTCCCATTTTCTTTTCATTATTTTTAAATACAAATATCTTGGGCTCTTGGTTTGTCCTAATATTTTTCTATTCATTTTTAGTAGGAACCAAAGAATATGACTCAAAATTTAATATGAATGCTATCAAACAATTTTGCATGAGATTTAAACATTTTTATTAAGATACAACCAAATACTCTTATTAAGATATATTTATAACTGTTTAAGCTATTTATATATTTTCTAAAAACATCTTTTCAAAGTTCCTTAAAAGTATAGAAGAAAAGTTTGAAAGGACAAAGTTTTATAAAAAAATTACAATTATTCAACTTCTATTCTCATGGGAAAACGTTGGTCTCTGTTTTTAAATAACGACAAAGAAACACCTCTCTGATGACATGTACCTACGAAAACTTAAAAAAAATGCAAAAGACATTTACATAACTAAAAAGTATAATTTTAAAAATATTAATTAGTTATAATTCAAGCAAAATTTTAGTAATTATTAATAAACTATAGATGGCAGCACTAACGAGTAAACAAACAAACAAACAAAAAAAACACTTTATTAATCTAGAAAAAACATTACAAGAAAAGAAAAAATTAGTCACAAGGGGGTAAACAGAAACCCCGTATGTGTGACCAAAATAATCAAAACTTTAAAAAATTGTTTTAATCATAACTAATTAATATCTTTAAAATGTATTAGTTATTTTTTTTGGTAAAATACTCTCTACTGTATATTTATCTACTGTAAAGTATACAGTCGTATACTTTATTTAAAAACATGTGCAACCCTTAAATGCCTAACACTACTGTACAAAACCATCTCAGTCTAGTCCAGTGGTTAGAGCGTCTGAATCCCAACGTGTTAGTCCTCGGTTCGATACCAGGTAAGTAAAAAGCATCCATTGTTGTCCTGTTTATAAATGTAACGTGTCTCTATGGTCGTATCTGTATTTACTTGTGTTAAAAGGCGACTAACGTCTTCGGGGCACTGGCATTTCCATGGGCAAGACAATACCATTTTACTTCTCAACTATTGCAAGGTATTTTAAGAAAACCTTTAGGTTTGTTTAAAATACCTCATTGAAAGGTATTTTGGAAAACCTTTTTGGTTTATTTAAAATACCCCATTAAAAGGTATTTTAGGAAAACCTTTGAGGTTTTTCATCAGAGGTATATTTTAGGTATTTTCGAGGTATTGGATTGAGGTATTTTCAGCTACTAAATGGTGCAGGAAAAAACCTCTGATGTATTGAAAAAAAACCTCTGTTGAAGGTTTCTATGTAATACCTCTACGTATTTGTGAGAAACCTTCAACAGAGGTTTTTTTTCAATACATCAGAGGTTTTTTTCTGCACCATTTAGTAGCTGAAAATACCTTAACTCAATACCTCTAAAATACCTCCAAAATACCTGTGAAGAGAAACCTTATAAATACCTTAAAAATACCTCAGAATTTTAGTTAGGGTATGTACAATGAAATATACATCCAAACACTGTTTGAACTAAAAAAGATTTTACGAATAAAAATTTTAAAGCTTTCAATAATAAACAATATGGTAAGCATCAGTGCAAGTAATTGGAGGGAAGATATGTTATTTATAAATTATTCTTGTCGAAAACTGTTTACTGATGGAGTCTCATCAAATCACTAGTATATTCTTGTTCTTTACCAAACACCAAACAATTCTTTTAAAGTAAAATACCCTCAATTTTTTTATCTCCAAAAAAAGGTCTTCCCAGAAAATTGATCCGTTAAATGGTTGCGCAACTATCGTAAAAAGAAACGCATATTTTGGGGAAAAGTATAATAAAGCCGTTTGGAATGTACAATGAGTATGAGGCCACAAATCCATCGCAAAAGTGTGACGATTCCGAAGAGAATTATTGAGACTAAAAGAGCTCATATTACACCCGTGCAAATACCGAGTATATAAAGCTAGTATAAATAGAAGTTTAATAACTAACATAAAATATTATTCAAGCAAATTTTCAAGTTATAAAACAACATGATCTATTCCAATTGAAATCGAAACTTCCATAACTCGGGGGTCCGAGCCCAGGCTGAGTCGTCGGATTTTCTGGATGGGGAAATCTTGGGCACGCATGTCATATGTTTCTGTGGCATGTAAAAGATCCCTGGAGGACCCTTTGGCTTGGGACGGTTACTTGGCAAAATTAAATCTCGGCATAATTTAACATCCACAGAGAGCTCAGATTTATTGTAATCTGGGCGTCAAATTTAGTAGCAAGCGTGAGTCGCCTAGATGGTACTACAAAAAATGGCTCTCAGTTCTGGGGAATATGCCGAGGCTGCAAAGGCTTGACCGCCAATATTAAAGCCACATTTGAAAAAAAAAGTTACTTTGAATCGGTTAACTTTGAATCGGTGAAAGCTTTCTCATACCTTTGATAATACAGTAGACGCCGCTTAATGTGATCACGGTTAATGTTATCAATCGTTCAATGTTATCAAAATCGCTTATTCCCGTCCGCTTACATCTAAATACATTGAAAAATTATCGTTTATTGTAATCAAATGTTCGTTTATTGTTATCAGTTTTTTGTAAATGGTATTTTCCTGAAATCAATAAAAACAAGAAGGAAAACTTTTTTGTTTAAAGTGATTCCTGAAACTTACCCCAAAGTCCAAACGAGGCTCGTATTTGCAAAGTCCAAACCCAATTTTGTGCTCGGTGAAGTCAGCACACAAAGCCCCTTCTCTTTTCAAAACCGATTACTCGGGTTGTCACAAAATGCAGGAGGTCTTTGTGCGACATTTCAAGGGGGGGGGGGGATTAGTGCAACCCTTTATTACATTAATTAAACTTTTGTACTGTTTTTATGCAGTTCATTAAATATGTAAGTATACTAACAAGTAATTATTCTTTTTCCTTAGTGAGCATTAATTTCAATTAAATACTATAGAGTTTTATACAGCAACAACTCCTACTTTAAAATTAATTTTTATTAAAATACATTTGTAAAAAATCAATTCTAGTTTAAACTTTTACTTAGTTTTAAACTTTCGTGTATTGTAATCAATCGGTTATTGTTATCAAATCATGTTCGTCCCGATGTGATCACATGAAGCGGCGTCTACTGTATATCAAAGGGTAAACTGTGGCAATTAAACTTCAAACAAAATTATACTATAGGATGCAATTTTAATTACATGTAGCCAATGTTTATAGATTTGAACGCCGCCATTGCACTTCGGAGAAGCTTCAAATTAGAATGGAAATCGGAATAAGGAATTACAAGAGTCTAGAGAAATTTTTCAATATTTACGATTCGGTGTCAAAATGAGACATAATTGAAGAGTACACGGGAAGAAGCACTTGACTTTTTAGGAGTCTTACCTTATGTGTCTGCTTGCGACAGGAAACCTGTTTTTCCTTTGGTTCTTCATTTGCGGTACAAACGTGTTACTTGTGTCTACTGATCTCTGGCGTGAATCAGGGTTGCCGCGAAAGATAAACAAAGCGAGTTACCTGTTTCTTTACACCAGTTTAGGCGATTTTTCGCTATCATCCCCAAAGAGGCTATTAAGGGAAGCCTTCTACGAAATCAAGTGGTTCTTCTCGTATACTCTTCAATTGCAAATGACAGTAATTGACATATTAATATTTTCCTTACCAGTCAGTTTGGGATGATTAAATGACCAACTGTTTCGTCATGTTTTATCGGTCCTTTTCGAGAATTATTTGGAATTCAACAATCTTCCAATAAGTGGAGAAAAATAATTTTTTTAAGTAGCAATATATCAACAAAATTGCAGTACAATTGTCCAAGTGACATGGCCTTCTTGAGGGCGATCCTTACCGCAGATTACACATTTCTGTTAGATAAAGTGCAACAACCGACTGAACAACCAGACCTCATTTAGAAAAATAACTGTTGCTATATAAATAACTAAGTGTAAGCCTACTTTTGGGCCACCCTGAATTATAAGCGCATTAGAGAACCTTAGATATAGACTAATTGCATGCACACGAAGTCTCTTTCCTATAAATTTTATCCTACCTAAACTATGATATTCCAAATCCTGATGATTTGACATTTCCTCCTTCCCTAAGCACAGGCGATTGAGGGGCAAGCGCCATGATTAAACGGTAATTCATTGTGGGCGAATGAGCTTGAATGGCCTCGGGTCTCCAAACCAAAGTGCTTCTGTGTAGATGCAACGGAAACAAATTATTTTCATAGCCCCGTTGCTCCGGGTGCTTGGATATTTTAAGAAACGTTTTTTTTTTTTTCATGTGATAAATGTAGCTGACTTACAGGTCATCATCCTACTTTTGGATGCGCGTTCGAAAATTTTTAGTAAAATTTATTGAAAACTTAAAAATACATTTTTTAACACATTCCAAAAAGTGGCATTGTAGTAAAAAGACTTGTTACTTGAAAGTCAGCTTTTTTCGTATTAAATAAACAGTTTGTAAAAATACTCAATTCGGCAGCCGGATAAATGTGGCTTAGAAAATAATATTTCCCATTGGATTAACCCTTTCAGTCCCAGTGATGCCATTTGGCATCATCACTCTCAATATTTTTTTCCTAAATATTTATGCCCCGTTATGACATCCAAACACACATCATTCGATTCTTCACACTCTGTTCCATTAGACAATATTTTACATTAATCTCAATAGAAATCAGAACAACTATTTTTTTTTATTCAGAAAATAGCTAACAAGCGTTTCTCCTGATTTTTGAAAAGTTCACTTCAGTTCCTCATATTTAAAACACAATTTAAACTATTTCGGTTAAAGTAATTATTCAATTTTTTTTTGATAATATTGCCACGGTGTAGTCCAGCTGGCATACTCGGTAGAGTGCCCGAGTCGTAACAAGAAGTTCCTGGTTCGGGCCTCGGCTCTTCTTCACCTTTTATGTGTTATTAATTATGTTAGATATTCAAATTATTGTTTACCCATTTCATCAACTTATGCAAATTCAGCTTTCTGTTATTCCTATGTTTATGCAAATTCGGTTATCTCCCATAATGCCTTTGTTTCCTATATAAGCAAGCTGCTTTCCCCCAGTCGGGGTTGTTGAATAAGTTCTGTGTTAATAAACGTTACTCTGTCTAAAGTTCTCGTCATTTCTTAATACCTGCTAACTACGTGACATTCTTGGTGGAAGCGCTGGGTATCGATCCCAGTACCTCTCGCAAAAAGATGTTGTAATCTCTACTATCCCCAAAATTGATGGAAAACTGGAATTTAGTGTTCCTTCAGCAGTTATTACTGTTAGTGGAGGAACTGGTCAACTATGGGTGTCCAATGGTACTGAATTCCCACTATTGATACCCTCAGGGATGAGTATTGCTCAAATGACGGAAATAGAGGAAAGCCAGGTATGGTCTTTAAACGAAAATGTGGATAAAGTGAAGCCGGAACCTCCTAATGTCTCTGAGGAAATGGAAACACAGCTAGATCCGATGTTAAGTGCCAAACTCAATAAAGAACAGCGGAAAGAGATGCTAAAACTATTAAGTGAGTTTATAAATGTTTTTGATTTTGAGGGGAAAGAAGTAAAAAGTGCGAGTGCAGTAAGGCACAGAATCGACACGGGCGACTCGTTACCCATCCGACAAAGACCATACAGAGTGTCCCATGTAGAAAGAGAAGTCATCCAGAATGAAGTAGAAAAGACGCTAAAACAGGGAATCGTCGAACCTTCGGAAAGCCCTTGGTCATCACCTGTAGTGCTAGTGAAGAAGAAAAATGGATCTTGGAGATTTTGCGTCGATTTCAGGAAGCTTAACAAACTCACAAAGAAGGACGTTTACCCTTTACCTCGCATCGACGATGCGTTAGATTGTCTCTCTGGCGCTTCTGTATATTCGTCAATGGATCTTAAATCGGGCTATTGGCAGATCGAAGTCGATGAACAAGACAAAGAAAAAACGGCATTTGTCACGCCAGATGGCTTGTACCAGTTTAGAGTTATGCCGTTTGGGCTTTGTAATGCCCCAGCGACATTTGAGCGAATGATGGACAATTTACTAAAAGGTCTAAAATGGAATATTTGTTTATGTTATCTGGATGATATAATTGTCTATGGAAGGTCATTCGAGGAACATTTACTCAGATTAAGGACAGTACTGGAATGTATACAATCCGCTGGACTTACTTTAAACCATGAAAAATGTAGGTTCGGTAAAAATGAATTAACAATTTTGGGACATTTAGTCGATAAATCTGGGATTCACCCTGATCCCGAAAAAGTTTCAGCAATTGAGAAGTTTCCTATTCCTAAGAGTACACGGGATTTGAAAGGATTTTTGGGGATTTGTTCTTACTACAGGCGTTTTGTTAAAAATTTTGCTGATATTGCCAAATCATTGCATGAACTTTTGAAAAAGAATCAAAAATTCGATTGGGGAGACGATCAACAAAGATCATTTAATCATCTCAAATGTCTTTTGGTAAGGGATCCTGTACTGGGTTATTTTAATCCCTCAGCTGAAACCCCCTTACATACAGATGCCAGTGGGTATGGAATCGGTGGTGTACTCGTTCAAATACAAAATGGAGTGGAAAAACCAATAGCGTACGCATCAAGATCGCTGTCAACATCCGAAAAAAATTACTCTACATCAGAAAAGGAATGCTTGGCCGTCGTTTGGTTAATTAACAAGTTTCGACCATACCTTTTTGGACGCCCCTTTTCCGTCATTACAGATCATCATGCCTTATGTTGGCTAGCGAATCTGAAAGATCCTTCAGGAAGGTTAGCCAGGTGGTCCTTACGTCTACAAGAATATGACATTACTGTCCTATTTAAAAGTGGGAAGAAACATATGGATGCAGATGGGCTGTCTAGAAACCCTGTCAACCAGCCTGAGGACGATAATAATGAAGAAATTCCTTTCCTTAACACAATGGAAGACTTTAGGAAGGAACAATTAAAGGACATCAAACTAAAGACTATTTCCGAAGATTTGCCAGGAAATTCTAAAAACTATAGAACAATCAATGGTATTCTATATAAAAAGAATTATGACGTCTTGGGAAGGAGATGGCTTTTGGTGATTCCATGTCATCTTCGGAATGATATCCTTCGGAGCTGTCACGACGCTCCTACTGCAGGACATTTGGGTTTTGCCAAGACATACGACAGGGTCAGAAGCAAATACTATTGGCCTGGAATATATCGCACTATACGACGTTACGTGGCCCATTGCAGGGAATGCCAACGAAGAAAGGTCCCCAAGCAGCGCCCACCTGGTTACCTCCAACCAATCGAGCCTCCAACTAAGCCTTTTGCAAAAGTGGGAATAGACCTCCTTGGGAGATTTCCGTTATCCGCACTAGGAAACAAGTGGGTGATTGTATGTACCGACTATCTCACCAAGTTCACAGTAACGAAAGCCACGCCTACAGGTGAAGCCTTAGAAATCGCCAAATTTTTGGTGGAGGAGGTCATCTTAAAACATGGCTCACCTCGAGAAATA
This sequence comes from Hylyphantes graminicola, assembly GCA_023701765.1. NCBI lineage: Eukaryota > Metazoa > Arthropoda > Arachnida > Araneae > Linyphiidae > Hylyphantes > Hylyphantes graminicola. The sequence goes on along the minus strand of CM043119.1, from coordinate 1,315,224 downwards.
ATCAGTGATAGAGGTCGCGCATTCTTATCGAATCTTATCAGAGAAATAAATATCTTGTGCAAAACTTCACATTTACTGACTACTGCTTACCATCCGCAAACGAATGGCTTAACGGAGCGATTCAATAAGACCCTTGCAGATATGTTGGCAATGTACGTAGACGTGGATCAAAAAAACTGGGATAGTGTGCTACCATTTGTTACTTTCGCCTATAACTCAGTCAAACAGGAATCAACTGGGTTCAGTCCCTTCTACTTAGTCCATGGTCGTGACGTGGATACTCCGTTAGACGCCATACTTCCATGTGATCCAAACCAACCGGTCAGCGAGTTCGTTAGTAGATTAGTGGCGCATGCGGAAGAAGCTAGACAACTTGCCCGAATACACATCGGCAAATCACAGGCTAAAGACAAGAGCCGCTATGATGGGAAGCATCGTCCAGTAAATTATCAAATCGACGAATTAGTCTGGGTTTTCAAGCCGATCCGTAAAGTAGGTCTGTCTGAAAAACTGCTTAAACGATATTTTGGACCCTTCAGAGTCAAAAAGAAATTGTCGGACGTTACTTATGAAGTGGAACCTTGTGAAACATCCCGTCGCAAAATTGGTTATAAAGAAGTTGTGCATGTGTTACGCATGAAGCCGTACAAAGACCCAGATAGTCAATTGGACTTCAGAGATCATTCTGACAAAATTATGGTCACACCTAAAAGTTCGAAAGAGCCGCAACAAATACAACGTAAGAAGACAAACAATTCAAACGATACCTCAAGGGTATACACCGGACCAATTACGAGAAGCCGTTCAAAAGCACTCCAGCGGGTCGCTGTTCTTCAGGAGGAGGGGGTAATGCCACGGTGTAGTCCAGCTGGCATACTCGGTAGAGTGCCCGAGTCGTAACAAGAAGTTCCTGGTTCGGGCCTCGGCTCTTCTTCACCTTTTATGTGTTATTAATTATGTTAGATATTCAAATTATTGTTTACCCATTTCATCAACTTATGCAAATTCAGCTTTCTGTTATCCCTATGTTTATGCAAATTCGGTTATCTCCCATAATGCCTTTGTTTCCTATATAAGCAAGCTGCTTTCCCCCAGTCGGGGTTGTTGAATAAGTTCTGTGTTAATAAACGTTACTCTGTCTAAAGTTCTCGTCATTTCTTAATACCTGCTAACTACGTGACAATATGATCAGATACCTTAAAATATGTAACTCAAAGTGTTTTTAGGTAATACATATATTTTTATTTTGTTGTTTTCCGCAGTTAAAAAATTTTGGCATTGTTTCAAAAACCATATAAAAAATTTAAGTACATTTTTTTCTTATGGAAATCTTATATTTGACCTAAAATAAGCTTATTTTGTGAATATCAGATGTTTCTGTAGTGTAGTAAATTTTTGGGACTGAAAGGGTTAACACTGGGGCACTTTGTTTTGGAGACCCGCGGCCATTCGCCGTCCCTTTGGTATTTTGAGCTTGCTGATTATGAAACTGCCCTGGTGCACACTGGAATCAGCACGGCAGTGTCAACAGTTCTCAAAACACACAACTGTTTAGAGGCCATGTGGATTAATTGAATCCTCACTAAATCACGTTGAAAGGGATTTGCTAGAAGATTTATAGGCCAGGATATTGGCACCTTATTTTGGCACCGGGATCATCAATACGCATTATTTAGAATAACATTGAGGCAGAAACGAGCCAATTACTAATTAAATTCACGAATCGTACTCAACTGACTTTAAACTGCTCGTTTTTGGAGTCAACACAAAACAATTGATGTGACCACATACGTTGAAAGAAATCCCTTAAAAAAACTAGGGTTATGGACATGATTTTCAATTGCCACTCAATAAATAAATTTCTCATTTAAAACGTAACTACAGTAGAGTCCCGCTTATCCGAAAGGCACGGGACCAAAATTGAGCAGCAAAATTACTGCATAATTTGAGACATAAATCCAACTTTGTAAGTGCGTATTTATTTTTTGGTGTATTTATTAATGCGTATACATTTCTTCTTTAGCCGAAATGCTCAGGAATTTTGAGAAACCGATTTTCGGATAATCGGGATTCAGATAAACGGGATTCTACTGTATATACCTTCAAGACCTTTAACACCTAAAGAGTGCTATGGTGGTTATCCTTTTGCGCATGCGCTATTTTCTCGAAATTCTTATTTGCATTTATTATGACGCCTGAAGGAGGCACCTCGTGTACCACATGTGAAGCATATGGCTTTTTCAGTTCGAGATGTAGAGTAGTTTCATGCCGCAGACGGACTGAAGTTCGAAATCCTCTTTTTTTTTTAGAAATGCAAAATCCCTAGGGTTACATGGGGGAATTATGGATCACTCTCTTTCCGGGGTAAATAATGATCACTAAGTTTTAGGGATTAAAAAATGGTTTTTAGAAAAAAAATAAATTATGCCAAGTCACCCTTATACATTCTATTTTCTTATATCAAGTTCAAAAACAATGTAACTCTGCAGCAAAAAATAGAAAAAAATACTTTTGACACTACTATAAAAACATCTTCAAAAAAGATTGTCTTTGAAAACATGATTTTTTTTAAGATCCATACTGGAGAAACATATTTGAACTAACTATTTTGTTGGTGCTATATTTCAATAGGAAAAGGTCTAAGTTTTTCAATCCGATAAAAAAAAATTCATAATAATTTTTTTTAATGATTTTAAAGGTATATCGATTTATCCCCCAGTTTACTGGGGTAATTCTTGATCACTGGGGTAATTCTGGACAAGTGATATTTTTTAATTTTTCATGTATTTTTAGCTTAGTGGATTAGCTAATGTCATTTTGGAAGCATAAAATCAGATTAGGCTGTATTCCAAATTTCATTAAAAAATTCAAATTAGAAATTTATTTAAAATTTAAATAACAAAAAATTTAATCTACATTGAAATAGCATGAAAATTCTATTTTTATTCAATATTTTCACTGTTGCTATTGCTTTAACCTTACGAGAAAATTTATTTAAAATAAAAACATTTGAAAGAATATTTATTTGTGCCATATGTAATAAATGTGCCATGTAATAAAGTCCATTGAAATTTTTTTTTGTCAAAATAGAGTTCTTTTGATGGTTCATTATACATGTATGAAGAAAGATGCATAGAGAATTCTAACTTGGCATTAAAAAAAATATGCCTAGTTTCTCTTTCATTACCTTTATGTGCTAAAACAATCTTTTTATGTGCTAAAAATGATATAATTTGGAATTTTTATTTACTTTTGACATGCATTACTATAAAAAAAATGGGTGCTCCATATTAACCCCATGTGTGATCCATAATTGCCCAAACCCGGGGTAATTCCTGATCACTCAATAATTAAAATAAAACTAATTATAATTAAGTTTTAGGTAAAGTGATTATTTAAATAAATTCTAAATTATTTAAGCTTACTCCATGTAAAATTTAAATCTTTCTATCTTTCATACTTTAGAAAAAAATAGGATGTTGTGATTTTTTGATCCATAATTCCCCCATATGACCCTATTTTAAATTTGGATTTTCGACCGTATCGCAATACTTACCTTACCTATTACCATATTAGGTAATTAAAAGCAAAAAGTTTTAGTGTTCTATACGATTAATTTAAAACACAACAGAATTTTTTTAAAAAAATGCTAGACGAAACAAATATAGCTTTTATTACATTACTGTTATTAAACTTAGAACCTTAAACAACAATGACGTCGCTTTGTACAGCTTTAACCATAAGTGCCTCTCAAAATTGCACCCCTCTATCGTTTCGTGCTTCTTTGACGAACAAAAGGTGGTTTATATTTGACAGCGGAAACACTCTTTTGGACACTTCAATTCTCGGTCTGTTTCGCATGAATAAAGATGAATGAATACACCTGGGTTGCCGATGAAAAGGCTTTCCTTGTAAGACTATAATTTCGAGCAGAACTAATTCGCAGAAATAAGGTATAACAACGAAAATCAAATTATGCGCATTTGCAGGGCTTAGTAGTTTAGTACTTAATATAGCATTGAACAATGACAACTAAGGTAATACAAATACCCTACAGGAATCAATTCGAGTAAAACTAATTTAACACATTCGCTGCCACTATATCATCGATAGAGGCTTCATCGATAGAAGCTGATAAAGTAGAAGAACATCCTGTTTTTAAAACCTGTTCGTTACAATGGAAATGAACTAACTATTCTTCATTTTCGAACAAGTACAAATCTTAGTTCTAGGTAGTAAAATTGCAAGGTTAGGTTGAATTAACGTCGCTAACTAATGCTACACGACAGCTAGTCGTAAAAATACGAGGAAATGTTCCTGGCCTTTTCCAACCGGATAACTCATCATCTGTCACTAATTATTGAATTAAAAGCCAATTACCAGATTTGCGTCAGTGATTATTTTTTCGACTATAAAATCATCATTAAATTTTCATAATTCATATTTTATTGAAAAAGTTTTTGTTTGAAAAAAATACGAAAAAATAATAAAACAGACTATTTGCGTTTTTTTTTAACTAGATTGTTGAATAACAAACTGAACCACACTGCGAAATGCAGTATGTCTGGTGTCTGGTCGCCCTACACTTAAGACGAAGGATTTAATTTCCTCGTAATTTTAAATAGAATGCCTTCTTTCAAATCATCGAGTGATTATTCCAAGCACAGCAGGATCGGTTTCAAAAGTTACAAACGAACTTGAACTCATAAGAACGGTTGGCAAAACGGTACTATGAATTTCATCAGAATGTGCTGTTATCGATGAATCGGAACCACGCGACTCCCTAAGGAGTCAGTGGCATCCAACGTGTTAATATAGCATTGAACAATGACAAGTAGAGTAATACAAATACCTTACAGGAATCATTTCGAGTAAAACGAATTTAATAAAGTAAAAAGGAAGAGTGCATTATGATCGCTATGTCTCCGCCTAATCTACTTTGGTTAAATTCGAATCATTTTCACACTAGAGCTACACGAGAGCTATCAGCGACGGGCGTCGTCATATATAGAACCACAGTCAGGTGACGAGCCGACATCTGAATAGGCACCCAACGCAACCGTTAAGGGCGACATCGCGAGCAGCTTGGGACTTTGGAGCAGATTTAACTCGCACTCCCTGTATACGGGGTATTTATTATTCGTCGGACATATTTGGCTGCATGGGCCATTTAGAGGTCGGCAGTTATTTTGGCTTTGCCCGGATCCGAAAATGGGACCTTTCGCATACAAGGCGAACGCCTTAACCGACTGGGCCCCAATACCATTACAGGAATCGATTCGCGTGTAACAAATTTAATAACGAAATGAAGGTCTAAATAGTCGGCATTTTAAAAGCAATAATTAGTAGTTGCATAAATTATGAGAGATATGCAAACGAAGCAGACTTTTTTTTTCTCGTGTTTGTTCCCTTTGAACGGTAAACAATTGAATAAAATGAATAAAATTCATTAAGCTAATAAAATTTGTCTTCTTGAAACACTATTTCAAATGAACACTATAATTAAATAAACACACAATCAATGGCACAATAAAATTTGCCCAGTAAATAATTAATGATTCACCATTCTTGTATATACAGGGTGTTTCAAAATTGACCGGAATAGGAATTGATGCAATTCCGAAATATTGAGCCGGCCCCTCCGAAAAATAGTAAAAAGCCAATTGATCACGCGTTTTGGTCGTGGTTGCATACTTGAACTAGGGCAGCACGAGAATGTGTTGACGAAGGGATGCATTTGTTTTGAGTTTGGTTTGATTGAATCGACATATTGCCTAGTAATTTTACAATTTGCAGATTCTGTTACATCACAGTTTCTAAAACTACTAAAAAATGATTAGTAACTACGAAAATGGAATTTTTGTGTTTGGATTTCGATTTAAATAATTTGGTGTGTTTCAAATTCAAGCTGGATGTTTGAAAATTGGAAGGAGCTAAACGTTTTGCGATGGAAATGTACAGTTTGTCGAAATGTGCATGTGTTGGGACCAAATAGTTCTATAGTAGGGTAGAGACTGAACCTACCAACCGCACCATCTACCAACACGGAGACAATTTAGGGTGTCATGTGGGGATCGATAGCCGAGTGGTTTGGATCGCAGGCCATAACGCTAGCAGTCCGCGCGCTGTAATGAGTGCGGGTTCAATTCCCGCTTTTGCCCTGGGTGTACTTCCTTTCTCTGTCAGTAAAAAATCCTTCTGTGGCTGTCTTACTTGACGAAATCTTATAAGCAGGTCTCTGATCATGCACACACACCGGAATATTCAGGGTGGTTATAAAATAACGCTCGCTATTCGGAGTGGTCTGTAGCTTGAATGATTAGTCAAAATGTTTCAAAATTTGAGACACTTACTAATCAAGAAGGGGGGGGGGGGGGGGGGAGAATGGAATCATAAAAAAGATGGAATCTTAAAAATTAATCACAAAAAAGAATAATCATAAAAAACAAACTCGTCTCTTGACCAGGGTTCTAAGTTACGAGGCGTCGTCAATTATGGCCAATTACGGCCAACATAGCTAATTACGCCTCGTAATTTAGAACCCTGGTCAAGAGACGAGTTTCTTTTCTTCGATAAAGAATGGAATAATAAAACGAAATTCGTCTCTTGACCAAGGTACTAAATTACGCGGCGTAGCCAATTATGACTAATTACGGCCAACGCATCCAATTACGCCTCGTAATTTAGAACCCTGGTCAAGAGACGAGTTTGTTTTTTATGATTTTATTCTTTCCCCCCTTCTTGATTAGTAAGTGTCTCAAAGTCTTCTGCATTTGGATTATTCATTAAAGCTACAGACCACCCCGAATAGCGAGCGTTATTTTATAACCACCCGTCCCTGTATATGTGCATACCTACCCAGCATAAATAAGCAAATTACAATAATTGTTATGTATAGACTGATGGTTAACATCAAGTTTTTTTAACAATAATGCAACAACCTATCCAAAATGAACAGCCTCCTAAAGAAAAAATTTTTGAAAACTAGTTGAACCTGTAATTTTTATCAGATGTAAATTCAACCAAACCAAACTAAAAGTTCTACATTCTTGTGTAGCACAAGTGCAAGATTTCATACACGACCGAAAGGGCGGCCAATTAGTTAGCCGTTTTTCATTGGCGGGGGCCGGGTAAATATTAAGGAATTGCGTCCTATACAATTCCGGTCAATTTTGGAACACCCTGTATAAAGAAAATGAGGTGTTTAATTTACAGCATCCGCTAAGTAGCGTGCATAATTAGAGCTGAAATCGGCTGAATTAGTACACATTTTTTTTTATTAATTCCTGAGCACTGTTGCATATTATCGAGTACTATGTAGGTTTTATGAGGGATAAAATAGTAAACTGTTTTAAAAATCCGAGTTTACCAGACGAAATGTACAAACCGTAGCAAATACAGGGTGTTCCATAATTGACCGGAATAGTATAGGACGCAATTCCTAAATATTTACCCGGCCCCCGCCAATGAAAAACGGCTAACTAATTGGCCGCCCTTTCGGTCGTGCATGAAATCTTGCACTGGAGCTACACAAGAATGTAGTACTTTTAGTTTGGTTTGTTTGAATTTACATCTGATAAAAATTACAGGTTCAACTAGTTTTCAAAAAAAAAAAAAATTAGGATGCTGTTCATTTTGATAGGTTGTTGCATTATTGTTAAAAAAAACTTGATGTTGACCATCAGTTTAAACATAACAATTATTGTATTTTTCATATTTATGCTGGGTAGGTATGTACATATATATTCCGGCTTGTGTGCATGATCAGAGACCCGCTTATTGGTTGGTTGGTTGGTGGACATATATTTTCAGGCTTGTGTGCTTGGTCGCAAGGACCCGCTTATAAACCATCGTCAAGTAGGACAGCACAAGACACACACAAACACTTATGACAGATGTTGCCATCTGTCGCCACCTCCACAATTTAGACATGTCCCTGAAGGGGAGGGAAATTTTCTCCAGGAACCTGTACCCATGGTGAACTGCGCAATGACCGCCCACAGGACTTTCGGACCCAACAGATTTTACGAGCACGTACTCCGCATATACTCGACAAACACAAACATCCATGCCTGAACGGGATTCGAACCCGGACCCAGCAGCTCCAGAGGCACCCGCTTATAAGATTTCGTCAAGTAAGACAACCACAGAAGGACTTATTACTGACAGAGAAAGGAAGTACACCCAGGGCGAAGGCGGGAATCGCACCCGTTACAGCGCGCAGACTGCTAGCGTAATTGTCTGCGATCCAAACCATTACAACATCCGGGCACCTGCTTATTTATATTAATAAAAGGAAAAAAATAGTAAACAGCACAAAGAAGGAGGGTTTGTATGGCTTAACGGTGCATGTATGTGTAGTGGTTCTGCTATTGTTTTTTATGGGTCGATCCTAAAAAAGAATCGACCCTTCAAAAATTTGTTCATGTGTTTGCAAATAAAGTTGAAAACAAACGAAAATATAGGGTGGGTGAAATTATGTGTTTACTCATACTACGATATTTTCTACATATCCGCCATTAGCAGCAATAACGTGACGCAGTCTTATAGCAAAATTACCGGCCGCCTGTTTGAAAATTTCTGGTGGGATGGCGTCACATGCAGCAGAGATGTATTGCTTTAGTTCCTCAATTGTTTCGGGATTGCGACGGTACACTTGATCTTTTAAATATCCCCACAGAAAGAAATCACAGGGGGTCAAGTCTGGTGAAAGAGGAGGCCAATCCATACCACTTCCTGTATGTGTGGGATAGTCCAATGCAATCACACGGTTATTGAAATGTTCGCTCAAGAAATTAAACACGTCGGCCGTGCGATGGGGTCGGGCACCGTCTTGCATGAACCACGAAGTGCTTTCAGCGTCATCTAAGGCATTTTGAATCGCCACAAATTCACGAAGAATCTCTAGGTAGCGGAGGGCAGTAATAGTTCCGGTTCTGAAAAAGGGGCCAATGAGTCCTTTGGACGAAATGGCGGCCCAAACCATTACTTTTGGTGGATGCAGAGATGATGGAACTGCAACATGGGGGTTTTCTGTTCCCCATATGCGCCAGTTCTGTTTATTAACGTAGCCATCCAGCTGAAAGTAGGCTTCATCCGAAAACCAAATGTTGTCTACATTTATATCACCAACATCAATCATTTGCACCATATCGTTAGCGAATGTCTCCCGTGAATTAATTGAAGCAGCGGTGAGAGGTTGCCGAGTTTGAATTCTGTATGGAAACATGTTCAAGCCCTGCCGCATGAGACGATACGTCGACGTTGGCTTGATTTGAACCGTAGTTGCAACACGGCGGACGGATATACAAGGCTGCTTTCGTATTACTGTTTCCACCAGCTGAGCATTAGCAGTGGTTGTTTGCGAAAATCTTCTCCCGACAAATCCAGCTCTCTCATCATTCACGTTCCCAGTTCGTTGAAATTTTTCAAACAGCATCCTTATTGTGTCGAATTTTGGTCCTTTGGTAACATTAAACTTCTTTTTGAAACTCCGTTTTGTTGCATTAACATTGTGTTCTAGGCGGTGAAATTCCAACACCAAAAAAATCCTCTCCTCTAAAGAATAAACCATATCTTCACAGCAAGCTGGAGATTAATGAAAAGCACACGCTTTCAGCAGAAAGGCGATTTAAATATTCCCCGACTCCTCGCGACACTTTTCCCATCAGCCAATCAGGTGAATCTGGTGACTGTTCGCTACACTGACGTCATGGTTCTGTTTTGTTGAAGCCAAATGTTCATGTCATATTGAGCCAAGTTGCCAAGCTGTAGTTTATTTATTTTACAAGCACGACATTTTGATTTTCAATCAGAAGTATAATTAGTATTTGACAAAAAGTGGAAATAGAAATATTTTTTTGACATTTGTTCTTATTTTTTCGATAAAAAATGTGGAAAAGTCGTTTTTTTACAAAAAATTGTTACTTAGAGCCCATTTTCCACACAAGATTTATTTATATATCTTAGACAAAAATCATTTAGCACAGCTTTTAGTTCAATTTTAAGTGTTATAAATAAGCAATTTTTATGGATTTTCTTTCTTAAATTCAATTTATATACATAAAAGGCAAAGTCCTAACTCACTGATTGACTCACTCAACGCCTAGCCAAAATTACTGAAGGTACAGCTACCAAATTTTATTAAAATATTCTTTTTATGTCGTAGGTGTCACTTGAATAGCGATTATAATTTACCGATGGAGTACTGGCCAGTGGGGAAGGGATCAATTGGTATAAAATAATTGTTTACATAAAAAAAATATCCGTTATTAAGGGTACACCCGTGCAACGCCGGGTTTATAAAGCTAGTACTTTTATATATCATTTGCAATAAGTAAAGTAGATGGGTAAAATTGCCTCTTTTGTTCTAAATGTGAAAGCTAAACTTTATATCACCCTTTAATTTAATTTTGAAAAAAAAATTGGGTAGTACCCTTTACAGCGCGCGGACTGCTAGCGATATGGCCTGCGATCCAAGCCCCTCGGCCATCGATCCCCACATGACACCCTAAATTGTCTCCGTGTTGGTAGATGGTGCGATTGGTAGGTTCAGTCTCTACCCTACTATGGAACTAATTGGTCCCAACACATGCACATTTCGACAAACTGTACACTTCTATCGCAAAACGTTTAGCTCCTTCCAATTTTCAAACATCCAGCTCGAATTTGAAACACACCAAATTATTTAAATCGAAATCCAAACACAAAAATTCCATTTTCGTAGTTATTAATCATTTTTAGCTGTTTTAGGAACTGTGATGTAACAGAATCTGCAAATTGTAAAATTACTAGGCAATATGTCGATTCAACCAAACCGAACTCAAAACAAATGCATCCCTTCGTCAACACATTCTCGTGCTGCCCTAGTTCAAGTATGCAACCACGACCAAAACCCGTGATCAATTGGCTTTTTACTATTTTTCGGAGGGGCCGGCTCAATATTTCGGAATTGCATCAATTCCTATTCCGGTCAATTATGAAACACCCTGTATGTGTTCGTACTTTTTTTTTCAATTGTTTTGCCTTTGTATAATTATTACTTTCAATTACCTAATAGGAAATACAGGGTGTTCCAAAATTGACCGGAATTGTATAGGACGCAATTCCTAAATATTTACCCGTCCCCCGCCAATGAAAAACGGCTAACTAATTGGCCACCCTTTCGGTCGTGCATGAAATCTTGCACTTGTGCTACACAAGAATGTAGAACTTTTAGTTTGGTTTGGTTGAATTTACATCCGATGAAAATGACAGGTTCAACTAGTTTTCAATTTTTTTTAGGAGGCTGTTCATTTTGGATAAGTTGTTGCATTATTGTGAAAAAAACTTGATGTTGACCATCAGTCTATACATAACAATTATTATATTTTGCTTATTTATGCTGGGTAGGTATGCACATATACAGTGTGGTTATAAAATAACGCTCGCTATTCGGAGTGGTCTGCAGCTTTAATGAATAATCCAAATGCAGAAGACTTTGAGACACTTACTAATTAGTAAGTGTCTCAAATTTTGAAGCATTTGGACTATTCATTCAAGCTACAGACCACTCCGAAGAGCGAGCGTTATTTTATAACCACCCTGTATATTCCGGTGTGTGTGCATGATCAGAGACCCGCTTATTAGATTTCATCAAGTAAGACAGCCACAGAAGGATTTTTTACAGACATAGAAAGGAAGTACACCCAGGGCAAAGGCGGGAATTGAACCCGCACCCATTACAGCGCGCGGACTGCTAGCGTTATGGCCTGCGATCCCCACATGGCACCCTAAAATTGTCTCCGTGTTGGTAGATTGTGCGGTTGGTAGGTTCAGTCTCTACCGTACTATAGAACTATTTGGTCCCAACACATGCACATTTCGACAAACTGTACATTTCTATCACTAAACGTTTAGCTCCTTCCAATTTTCAAACATCCAGCTCGAATTTGAAACACACCAAATTATTTAAGGGGTCACAGGAGTCTTAAAAATGTGCAAAGAAGGTACTACAAAACATAGTTTGATCTTTCATGTCATTTTTGAACTACTGAATGTATAAGTATAATTTTTTATATGTAATTCTACAAGAATTATTTATTATAAAACAAGTTTTAAAATTTCTGAAACTTTAGCCAAAACTAAAATGAATGATATTAAACATGAAGGTACTTGAACACACTGTGATTAGGCTTGCGCGGCAAATTGTGAGGTCAAAATTGAAAAAATGACCAAGAAAATGACTTTATATTGTATGAATATGTACAAACTAGGACTTATACCTAAATTCTCAAAATAATTTCTAATTAAAATTGAGCTGAGAATTTAGGTATAAGTCCTAGTTTGTACATATTTTTACAATATAAAGTCATTTTCTTGGTCATTTTTTCAATTTTGACCTCACAATTTGCCGCGCAAGCCTAATCACAGTGTGTTCAAGTACCTTCATGTTTAATATCATTTATTTTAGTTTTGGCTAAAGTTTCAGAAATTTTAAAACTTGTTTTATAATAAATAAATCTTGTAGAATTACATATAAAAAAATTATACTCATTTATTGAGTAGTTCAAAAATGACATGAAAGATCAAACTATGTTTTGTAGTACCTTCTTTGCACATTTTTAAGACTCCTATGACCCCTTAAATCGAAATCCAAACGCAAAAATTCCATTTTCGTAGTTACTAATCATTTTTAGTAGTTTTAGAAACTATGATGTAACAGAATCTGCAAATTGTAAAATTACTAGGCAATATGTCGATTCAACCAAACCAAACTCAAAACAAATGCATCCCTTCGTCAACACATTCTCGTGCTGCCCTAGTTCAAGTACGCAACCACGACCAAAACGCGTGATCAATTGGACATTGTGAAAATTACATATTTAGTATTTTTAATAATATTCTGAAGTTAGTAAAAAATTGAGTAAGCATTAAGTTCCAATTTTAAAAAAATATTAAAAGTACTAAATATGTGATTTTCACAAAACAAATTAGTTTTATCCTTTTAGTTCATTTCGTTCTTTACAATGATACAAGAAACTAGTAACTTTTTAATAAATTTGTGGCGCTAATTGACTTGCGAATATTCTCCATAGGAATAACATTACGATTTTCAAGATGTGGAATTCCAAAGAGAGTCCTCTAAATGTGTACGGACTCGTACTGAGTTGCAATAGTAAGTCGTGTGGTGCAATCGGGGCCCCACAATCGTTTTTAATGCTTTAACTATCCCGTTTTTTCTTTTCGAAATTCCCTAATTTCATAGAGAAATTTCAAAAGCTACCTATCATATAAATTGGATTTCGATTCCTTTTTAATATAATGTATCATTTGAACAAAATTATTTTCATATTAAAAATTTCGTCCGAATAACAAGCGAACTTTGTCATTGTGCTGAATTTCCTGAAAACTATTCTTACCTTTAATATTTTTAAAGTATGAACCATAGCCAACAAAAACTAATGTGTAACAGTTTTAATTGCAACTCAATAAATCAATAGACATTTCAAGGTAGTTATATTCGTTTAGAGTAATTCTAATACCTTACAGCTGAAAATTTGACTACTATTGAATTACTATTTGAGCATGTGCGATTTTCTCGAACACCATATTATGACGCTCAGCAGACTCGCGTACCAAATTCGATCTCCGTAGCTTTTCTAGTTCGATCTATAGGGTGGTTTCAGACAGGAAAACCAATGTTCAAAAAGCACTCTAAAATAACACAAAATCTCTATATTTCGGATTTTCGCCCCTATCGCAAAGCTGCCATTGCTTATATAGTTTGTTTTGGTTTTGAATTATCGTCGCACTAGAGCTACACGAGGGCTATTGGCGACGGGCGTCGTATTTTAGAACCACAGTCAGGTGACGAGCCAACACCTGAATAGGCACCCAACGCAACCGCCATTGCTCATATATTTTAAATTAAGTCCATAAAAGAAAAAAATCAGTATTACTATATTCAAAATTACAATAACAACTAAAATTAACTTTTTTTTATTTGAATTCTGTAATTGCTGGCTCAAGTCATTTAAAATTTTAACGGAGCTATTCAATCACAAAAATCTAGAGAAACCTTCCAATAATTACGGATCGATGTCAGAGTAAGAGAATAAGTGCAATGACAATATTAGCCCACTTGTTTTCCCCTTACCAGTCAGTTTTGCTCCATTGAATAACCACTCGTTTTAGCAGGTTTCATCAGTCACTGTCAACCATCATCTTCAGACTAGTCACTTTCTGCAATCGGGGAAGTAACCGACTGAATCGCTGCATCAAGTACTTCAATATTAAATGGAATTTCAGTACAGTTCGATTTTGATGAGTAAAATGACAAAAAAAAACCTCACAAAACGTTAATGTTATCATTATCGCAATTGATAGGTATATTTTTCACAAACAAGTCTACTTTTTAGCCAATTTTTGTAAGACACTATGATAAAAGGTACTTGAAATATTTAAATAGAACAGTAACATTTCGAAAGTTTTCACTTTCGAAATTTTCAAAACGTCATGCCGGTTCATGAAGGGACAAGCTTGCTTATCTTAAAATTATTAAAGTAAAAACTCCCCAAGAAGTGGAACATAACTCTATAAATATTGTTTAAAAATATCCACCAGCTTACGACGATTGCGGATGGAGTAATATAGTTTATTTTTTTTAAAAAAAACACTCAATGTTAAACAGGTTTCCTGTCAATCAACCAATAGGACAGATTAAACGTGAACTAGCTATTTATTAGGGCAAGTTCCTCTAATTTAAATAATTAATTCGTTACTTGTAGCAGACGTCGAACTTCTTATAGAATACAACTAATAGGTAGGTTAAAGGCTAAAATTACAAATTCTGCTCTACCTCAACGAGTGACAACCAATAACGACATCGCCACAAGACAACCGGACCCTACCCGAGTAAACTGGACCTTATGCTTTGGAAAATGAGTTTTTCACCTACACTCGCCATATAAAGAATTTGTTTAAATTCTCAATGAATCACGTTGAAAGCGTGAAAGGATTATAAGACAGATTATAAGATCATATTTTGACATGCATATTATCAAATCAATACTATTATGTATTGGTATTTAATTTGATTGAGTTAAAGTTCAGGTTTCCAAGGTAGAGGTCGTAATCGTCACATCACATATCACCAGAACATTATACCCAATCTACATGAATGAACGTAACGATTGGTTTCAAAACAGCTTGCTGTTCGTGACAGTCGCTACGATTATTGGGAAACCCAGGCTTTACGTCGCATTAGAGCTATACGTATTGCCTCCTACAACTAAAAAGCAACATCATTCGAATCGTCAGTCGCGGCTAGATTTAGTGGGGGGTTTTTAGTTCTCACTATACACAGAGGTTTTTACTGGTGGATTATTTTTTGTGCATTTCTTTGTATGAGGGATATCATTTAAGCCATATGAATAAATTGAATCTTCAAGTCTTCTCCTCGCTCAAAGCACTTATAAGGGGACATTTTTAGACCTGCACCTATTGTAGAACACAGATCGTAAATAAGTTATTTAGGAGATAAATGAACCCAATACCAATTAAAATCATGAATCGTACGGAACTAACAGTCTGTCATTTTTTGAGTAAACACAGAGCAAATGACTGTGTTGAAAGAACTAGAACTTGAACTATTGCATTTTTAATACGAAAACACTACACAAATATACAAGAAAAATAGTCAAGATAAAAGTTATAAAACGTTCTAAACATTTCTAAAAGTTACAAATAACCAAAGGGCTCCAATTTAACAGTACTGTTTTCCTGTTTGTAATACAACTGAAAGAAAAATAATTTACTTACTTGTTTTTATCTTTTTAAAGAAACAATCATTATACAAGAAGGAGTGAAACTGATCTTGAGCTGTTTTAATTCCGAACTAACACAATAAAGTATGATTCGTATAAAGTTAACGAAGCCACGTTATCAATACAAGCCGTCGAAAATCGTTGTGATTAAAGCGCAACAAGCGTTTCATTTAATCTTGGTACTGGTATTGACTGTTTCCGGCTGCTTATTTTTAGCCAGGAATGGAGCTTCAACACATAACACATACACGTAAACTTTGTAATAGCGACAGTAGTCAAGTAACGCTATTCATTCTCTAGCTACACAACTAAAAATCACACGAAATCATAGACTTTGAAAATTAGAATAAAACTTTGGAACTTCGGCCATAGACCTATACGTCATAACCAAGTCACATGGGTTCGGTGCTGCGACATAGCGCGTTTTTAACAATTTTTAGTCCCAGTGATGCCATTTGGCTTCATCATGTTTCTGATCATAATTTTAAAAAAATGGGGCTGGCATCTATTGGGATTCATAAGAAATATTTTCTGATCGAAAAAAGTTTGAAGAATCGAATGATGTGCTTTTTGATATCATAAATTGGCTATAGACGAGCAGATTTTTTTTCTGAAATGTTTGTTAAATTGTCATTGGTACTGAAAGAGTTAAAAAAAAACCTAAAAATGATTGAGGTTTCGGTTTGTTTACACAAGTGTGACTTTTCAGTGACCAAATTGTTATGGAAATAGTCCACATCTATAACTGAAGTTAAACTTTATAAATGTAAAATTTCTGTTCAAAATTAGGGTGCTTATGCAGCAATGCCTCCTGCAAACAGACCTCTGCACGGTTTTCTTTAGTCCGGCATTTTAGTTTACTTCTTTCACGGCATTTTAGTTTAGTCCACTCCCATCACTTGCTTTCCGTTGCTTTTCGTTTTTTGCGATTGGTTAGATCTTATTACTTCAACCTCGTCATTAGTCGAGTGCAAAAGGGTCTTGTCTAAAGAAGGTGTGGGAAGGGGAGCCTAGTTGGTTAAGGTGTCCGCCTTGCATGCGAAAGGTCCCAGGAACTCTGCGTACGATGAGCTCTCGCGTAGCTCTTATGCGACGATAATTCACACTAATTTAACTAAAGAAGGTGTTGGTTTTTTTACAAAGGCAAATCGGCACAAGTAATTAAAGAAAAAAAACTTGTTTTTTTTTCCTCCACCAATTTTGTGATTCATGTCAACCCCCTTGAAGCATAAATCGTTGCTCCTCTGAAATTGTGCAGCCCTAATAGCATTTTCATCAACATGAAACATTTCAATTCTAATGTTGCGTGATTCTTTGATGGAACGAAATTGTTTTGTTTTGGCAGCGAAAATGTTCTTTTATACAATACAATTCTCGCCTGCACAAATAACGACGTATTAATGAATATTTGTATTCCCTATGAAAAAGGTTCGTTTTCCAACACTCATTTCGAATACAACTTCAATTAAAATTTAATTACCTTCACTTACAAGGTGTGGCACTTGATGCAGGAGTACTCATATAGTATTTGGTACACCAATGGAAAATAAAAGCAATAGAAATACCATACAGAAAACAATGCGCTTAATTTAATATCGTTTAAGTGAAACGGTGAAAACACTTTTGTAAAATAATTCGTTTCGCAAATGAATATATATCTATAAATACAACTTTACATTATCTCCGAAAATGATAGTTTTCTTATATTTTGAACGGAACTTAAATTAACAAATTACAAGAATATTTTACAGATACCTCATGCAGAAAATAATAATCTCATAGCAAATTGAATTACCAAAAAATGAAGGTTGTTATAAACAATTTGTCCTTCCGTCTCTCAAACAGCTTCACCGAATAAACCATAGATGAAAAAATCCGGAACTTACAGCAAAACGCTACAGCGTTTACATGCTACGAGCGCTGCTACGAGCAGCCATTTGAGCGTGACCTTGATTATCACCAACCGCTTTATACGTATTTATTCGAACATCCACTGAAGTTGGATCTCAAGGCCACCAACCCAACTTTTTTCGGTTTTCCTGCCAAGATCAAAGGAAATGGTTGCCATAAGGTAAATAGCAAACATCTTGGCGTGTTATCTCTTTCTTAAGTGATCATTTGAAAAATTATGTAAAACATCAAATTGAATTGTATGAGTTTTTCTTAATTTTTTTTTTATTTAAAGCAGGACGCATTCATTATTTTGAAAATAAAATTCAAGCACATATATGAATGAAATTCAAAATTTGACACTGTAAAATATGTTGATGATAAAATGCCTCTATGTTAATAAAAGTATTGAAACTCTTATTTATATCTAACCCGTAATCAATACAATTATTTTCAAAACAAGATTTTGTAATAAAATACTGAAACCTGGTTGGAGTTAATAGCTTAATCAGTTATTTTAATACAAATAATTTCGAAATTTTTGTCAGACAATACTGAAAACACTTTTTTTTATTTGTCCTGATTTTAATCAATAATACTCCGGCATTAAAAGTTTTAAATATAAGTACGGAAAGAACAGTCATCAAAAAAACAAAAATAATCCAGAAAAAATGCACTTTCCTATACACTTTAAAACAAGAAAAAAAATCCCCGTAAAATATTAATAATGGGCAGGGACCGGCAGCAGAGATTTCAGGCATGCCCCGTTAAAAACAGTCATGTCCCGTTTTTTTTTTAAACAGTCATGCCTCTTAAAGATGGTACAAACAGTTAAAAACTGTAAAAATACGGAAATTTGAGATAAGGCCTTTTATTTAGTGGGTCAAACCGTTTCCCACCAAATACGGCTGTTACACTTGAAAGGAAAGTAAATTTACAGGTTTTTTTGTTTGTTTTTTTGCAGCATAGGGTACATCTTATTCCAGGAGAGACTAATTACCTCTAGATAATTATCTAAGCTCTCTAAATGTAACACAAGCAGCAATCAAAATTTCGTCATCCATAATCTAGTTGATTTTAAACAATGAATAAAATCGCCGCGCTATGCAGTCTCACTCGCCAATTTCTCGCCAACCAAAGGTCGAATCGATGAAGGGCAAATAGCTGGAAGCAGCGCTCGAAGCATGTAAACGCGGTGTCAGACATTTTTTAGATGATTCCTTGCTTGTCAACCGAATAGCAAATATTTTTTTTAAGTCCTGTAATAATAAGTTAACATTATTTTTTATAAACTGTTGCATTGCTTATAATTTTATAGTAAGTACAATTCAATTCTTTACTCAATTGAGTAGTACAAAAACCTCTTCATTGCACAAGAATATTTTCATATTCTGGTCTGCTTGGCGGACATTAGTGACAAGAAACCGTTTTCTCTTTTGGTTCTTCTTTCGCCGTGGGACTCGTGTCTATTGATCTCACGAGCGAATCAGGGTTGCCACGAGAGACGAACAAGGTGAGAAACCGATTTCATTACACCAGTTCAAGCAATGACTCCCTCTTGTCGCCAAAAAGATCAGATGCAGACAGATTCCTAAGCAATGAAGTTGTCTTTCCCCTGTATTCTTCAATTGAGAAATAAAACTTGTATCCTTTTACTTTATGAAAGGAAAATGAAACACAAGGAGGCGGGGGGGGGGGGCAATGTCTCTCCCTCCTTGGCCAAAAAATGCATATTCAATATTATATTATTACCAATTCCGAGAGAAAAAAAAATAAACTCTTCTTATAGTACGAGAGCTAGCAACGTCGGAAAAGCAAGCATTTCAGGTGGGCCAGTTTTAGGATATGCTATCTCTCTCACTCTCCCGGACATCATAAGGGCTACCTGGCTGGCGGTAGTGGTTGCATTCCTCAGTGCGCATCCTACTAATACAAGTAAAAAATTGATTTTTCAAATCATTTTAGGACGTTTTATTTTTTTATTATTATTTTTAGTGAACTTTTTGCAACATAAATCTATTATTGCCAGACATTTTTATTGTTGTTTAAGCTGTGCCAGACGCTAATTTTGATTTTGGATGCTCAAGTGTTGCCCAAATTACCAGCTCAGGTGTGCATTCACCGATCATTGTAATTACGTCATCGTCATTCATTGCGCAATACCATGTGGCAATACTTGTAATGATCTGATAATTTGAGCAACACTTGAGCTTTTAAAATCAAAATAAGCGTCTGGCACAGCTTAAACAACAATAAAAATGTCTGGCAATAATAGATTTATGTTGCAAAAAGTTCACTAAAAATAATAATAAAAAAATAAAACGTCCTAAAATGATTTGAAAAATCAATTTTTTACTTGTATTAGTCATGGAGGAAGGACTAAAGGGGAGTAGACATGAGTGAAGCCGTCACTGTAACCGCGACGCCACCTTGTGATTGGCAAAAAAACGAAGGGAGTGCGTAGTCGAATGCGATTTTGTGTCAATATAATAGCGTTTTAATTACATATTTTAAGAAAGATTCTGAAAAAAATTTAATGTATCAAAGGAATTTTTCATTCTCAACTCCTTCTGGGTGAATAATATTTTAATTTGCCTTTATTTTAACTACAATTTGCACGAAGTTAGATTTCAATATTTTGCATCACTTTAAAATGTAATTATGTTTTCCAAATTGAATAAATTTTATTTCACTATTTCAGACGACTTTTATGTGAGTTTTATGTAAAATTTTAACATCCTTATTTATTTTTATTATTCTTACGAGTCTTACATGATAAAAATTCAGTTATTAGTAAATCAAAAAATAAAACTGCTACCAAGTCTATATTAACTATAACTACTATTTGTTTCCAAATAACTTTCATTTATTCTTTCCATTAATTAAACATTTAATGAATTTTTTTTATCAATTTTATTGCTAAAAAGAAACTTGTGTGTAAAATATGAACACAATAATTTAACGGCCGTTAGATGTCTAGTAGTTGCTACTCGTCACAATAAAGTTTTCGGAAAAAAAATTGCGAGTGGTGGCCGCTGTAGCGCTTTTTTGGTTTTAAAGGTATTGCTGAAAACGGAAAGAATTGCAGCCATCAAATTTAGTGTCAAACATGTGTGTTCCTAAAACTTTTTTCCGAACTTAACACCAATTTGACTCTGATCCTTTGGACAACCATCTCCTTCATTTGATTCGGGCAATTGTTCAAACGTATATGAAAGTCCTGTTAACCCATTAATATAAAAATTTGAAAACAAAGCAATCTATTAGACAGTTTTACACAAAAGCCATTCTATTTGAAGGACAATAAAATCCTAAATTTTAACTCTGATTTGGATGAACTCACCAAAATGTACTTTTCTTACTCACCAAATTGTATTTATTTTCATGAAACAAAATGTATTTATTTTTTAAGAAAAGATTGCTTTGTTTGTGTGTTTAATGCTTCGTATTAAATTCTACACATTTTTCCTACACAAAAAAAGTTGTAATTGTCTGTGTAAAATAAAAATAAGATATTTTCTCTACATTTAGTAAGATTTATTACTCCATATTCCAAAGTTTTATTCAACATAATGTACAGCTTATAATATATGCTTACGATTCTTAATGGAAAACCTATTTTATTAATTGAACATGTTGAACGCTTTCCTGGTAAGAAAAAAAAATACAAGTGGCTTTGATTATATATTTTTGATGCGAAGTTTAAAGATAGTTTTAAACAAACTAATTTTCTTTAAAATGAAAATAAAACAATATTATTTAGCTTGTGTTTCCAAGTATTTGATAGTACATGAATGTATATCTAAGATTATAGCTGCAGTATATTTTTTTTAAACCCTCCAAAAGTCACTTTTCCTGAAAATTCCTATTATACTTCCTATGGCGTCAAACGCGCGGTTTGCCAATCATTCCCTGTTTTTAGCTTCCCTGCTATACCTTACAGTTACTTCACCCCGCTCAATGGCGGGGAATAGGCAATGTCCTCTCCCTTCTATGTACTCATTCCTCCATGGTATTAGTAGGATGCGCACTGATGAACGCAACCACTACCGCCAGCCAGATAGCCCGTATGATATCCGGGAGGGTGAGAGAGATAGCATATCTTAAAACTGGCCCACCTGAAATTCTCTCTCAAAAACGTTGCTAGCTCTTAGACTATTACTTCCACCACTCAAAGCAGAAGAAAATGCTGATCAAATGTCGGTGAATAGAAACTCATTTATCTCGTTATTTATTCGAGGTGATCGTGGACTGTTTCTTAGCAACTGCGTTTTGTCTCCGATTTTCGAATTCACGTGCGGATTTCGGACTCCGATTTCACGAAATAAGAGATAAAATATTTTACAGTTGGTTTCAAATTTATATCATTTTCAGCTAGCTATAATACCAATATATATTCCAACAAAATTTTCGGTTTAAGCTGAATATTTGTTTTCTTCTTGCTCCTTAAAATCTTCAAATGCCTTTATTATAATTACTTCTGAAATAAACATTCCATTTGGAATATATTCCATATTCCATTAAACTGTGACTATTCTAGATACATAATATAAATTGCATAACTAATGTTATAATATAAATAAAGTTCCAACCCCGATCAAACTAAACCCGATTAATTAAATTTCTATTTAAAAAACCACTTTTTCGATTTGTGTTAATTCATTGTACACTACGTTGTGGACCTCTGAAATTAAAAAACCAACATTAGAGAAGATGGCTTTTAATCTTTTAGATACATAAAATTAAGTATTGCTAGAGTGTGTAGTGGTTTTAAGTACAAACACACTTTAAATTTCCTTTTTGTGAGCTAAGGGTAAAACCTTAAAACATGAAAAGTCCTACAAGTATTTAAGTATTTTCACATAACATCAATATAACCTGGAAAAATATGCGATTTTTTCAAAACAAATATTAAATTCATCTTTAAGAACATCGTTTGACAAAGACGATTTTCTTTCTCAGTTATTGCAACAGTTATAATATACGATTTTCCACGACAATACACTAAAACAATATACTAATGCGGATGACTCAATTAACATATTTCAAACTACGTAAACAACAAAATGCTAACGACATAATTATCATTGGAAATCATACTCACAGGAACTTATGTTTATCCCATTAGCCCTCCAAATTCGGAAACGCAATGATGTTGGCGAGTGTTACATCACAGATTAATTTCTAATTATGATTCGTGTGATTGTTAGGGCAGAGAGTGCTTTGCGCAATGTGTTGACGAAACACGCCGCCATCTATTTTTAGCACCTCGAGCTGAGTGATTGGGGCTTTATTTTTCGGACACGATGACCGATGACGATAAGGCGGAGGTGAAAGAAATAACGTCGTGGTGCTTGTGCTCATGTTGTCACAAAGTAGTATAGCTGTTTTAAAAATTATTCCTTCAGAAAATTAACTTTGTCAAAGAGAATTTTTCAAATTGAATGATTAAACTAAATGATGAAAGTAAAATATTAACTGCGCTTTTATTCTTAAACAAAGATGTGCGTGGTATGTTGTTGTACAAAATTGCGTTAATGGGTTAAAAAAAATCAGTTATTGTGTCTATTCGTTTTATTTTATTAATTTATTATTAGGATTTTTAGAATATGATTAATGGTTAGTTAAATTATCGTCGAACAAGAGCTACATGAGGGTTATTGGCGACGGGCGTCTTCTTTTAGAACCGTTTTCAGGTGACGTGTTGACAGCTACAACTTTTTATGGCGACATCGTAAGACGCTTCGGGTCTTTTAAGCATATTTAAGGTGGACTTCCTGTGCACGTTGTGTCATTCGTCGGACATATTTTGGTTGCACTTACCGTTTATAGGTCTACAGTTATTTTGGCAATTCCCGGCATCAAACCTGGGACCATTCTTTTGCAAGGACTTACCGACTGGGCACCCAAGCCCTTTCTCTTAGTTTAGATTGTTTAGAAAATGATAGTTAAATGGTTTGCTCTAACTTACGTTTGCAAGAAAAATACATTGTTTTTGCCCTTGTAATGGTAAATTATTTTAGCCCTAAATTTGTTTACAAACGTTAAACAGCAGGAATAAGGAATAGATGTTCTCCAAAAAAAATCCCCCATCGGAAATCCGTTGCTCCTGGTTTTTAATCTCGGACGGCACACGCGTTGTTATTCGGAAGCAGGGCGGTCAGCTAAAATTAGACCGTTTAAGATATTGCAATCTCGCAGTGGCCTTGAAACAAACACTTTTGATTAGGAAAGAATATTAGAGTCACTGTACGCAGGCTAAGCCATTTCAATCAAAACGAGCATTACGTTCATTTTATTAAAAAAAAGTCAAAAAAGATAATGATTTTATAATTTACTCAACTACTGTACCTAAGAATAAGGCATTTAAAAATATAAAAAACGAGATAAATTTAATATTTCTTAATTGAGAAATAATTTATTTCTATATTGGCATTTTAATTTTATATTTAACTCTAAAAGAATCTGTGAAACTTTTAACGCACACATATGGATCTATTCATATCGTTTTACTAAACAGTATACCGTAGTATATAGCAACTTGAACAAACAAGAAAAACCTAAAATTAAGAAAAACATTTATTTCCATCACATTTAGTATATTTAATTAATTCAACAAAGAGTTAATGAAGTGCACTATATACATACTTAAAGTTCCGAACATTGCCTCAATACATATTCGCCCTTCAAATGTCGAATCAAATAAAAACATCGAAAAGAAGTAAGATTTAATGAAAGGTTCTTACAACTACTCTGCATGCCGTCAAACAAAACCGTAATTGGCAAACAAAGCACAAAGTTTTCCGGATGTCCCCCGGAGAGGAAGCGGAAAAAGTTTCGTAAACAGAAGGGGACATCAGAAGTAATGCGAGTGAACACAGGATGACAATAAAAAAGGTATTTATAAAAGAATGTGGGACGAATATAGTCATGGAATCAGGGCCAGATTTCTAAATAGACTAAGTAGGCTGCAGCCTAGAGCGGCAAATTTTACGATCAATTAATCGGCATAAAAAAATTATTATATTTATATAGCTACGGATATTTTGAGAAAGAAGGCAAATAATTTACATTAATGCTTAAACCTTAAACGTATATATAGTACTAATATTTCGTAGCTGACATGGTCGCTGCGAGGGCAATGGCACACAGGATTTCGAAGTTGAAAGGAAAATAGTAAAATATTTTTAAAAAATTCTCCTGTTTCGCTCTTTCGATTTAGTGTGTAAATGTACATAGATGATTATAATATGTGCATCTATTTTAAACAGCTCATACCACTCTATTTTACAGCTAACCAGCTACCCTTCCCCGAAGGAAACGAATATTGTGACAGAGGCGGCAAATCAATCGTAGCCCGCAGGCGGCAAATCTTTATATCCGGCCCTGCATGGAATGTTTTGGCTAGGGGAGGTGGGTAACTTTTGAAAACTTATCTGACAGGAATTAAAAATGTTTGGTGTATTGTAATATTTTTTATTCTAGTTCATAAAACTCAACCCTTTAACTTCGAAAAAAGACCCGGAGGACAGTACTAGTAAGGATTCTATAATGATATTTCTGTAACAAGTTACGCGACAACAAAGCACTATAGTAGCGAAAGTATTAAGACACTCATTGAGTTGACACTCGAGCCGGATCACTAGTGTCAATTTTAATCTGTAAATTAAACCAATCAAGTAAATTTTTTTGTTCTATTTTTGTGGGGCCCGGATGGCCGAGTGGTAAGCATCGCAGGCCAGCAGTCTGCGTGCTGTAACGGGCGAGGGTTCGATTTCCGCCTTCGCCCTGGGTGTATTTCCTATCTTTGCGACAGTAAAAAATCTTTCTGTGTCTGTCTTACTTGACGAAGACTTATAAGCGGATCACTGAGCAAGCACACAAGTCGGAATATATATGTAAAATACCCTACCCTACCCTATTTTTGTAAATTTACCCATTCTCTCTCTTTAACAAAAAAAAATTTCCCAAATTACATTTTTTAACAATGAAAAAAAGCTAGAAGCCTATTCGGTAAAGTATGTTTTTGCATGCGAAAGGTCCCAAGTTCGGGTCCTGGTATTGCCAAAGTAATTGCTGAACTATAAATGGTACTTCAGCTATAAAGTCCGAGGAATAATACACCGTGTCGAGAAAGCGCACGTTAAATATTCTTCACAGCCCCGATGCTATGCGAACGATGTCGCTCCAAAAATGTTGCGTTGGGTCGGCTAGTGGCGTTACTATTATTCTAAATTTTGTCGCCCGTCACCAACAGCCCTCTTGTAGCTCTAGTGTGACGATAATTGTACTAAATTTTTATTTAAATATGTTTAGTCAATTTCTTATCAGACCTTCGTTTGCTTTCGTGGAAGTGGACACAGCTATATATCAGCTACGAATATATTTTAAGAGTCATATCAGCCATAACAAATCTTTAAAAAGAACTATTCCAGGATCGAGTGTTCCTCGGCCTAGGGTTTCTGGTTAATTAAAAAGATAATTGAAATACTGACATTGACCGAGTCGCTTGAATGCATTGTACTTTGAGAGAAAAATAGTCTACAAAATATGATTTTTCAGAGAATCTTCAAAAGTTTGGGTTTTTATTTCAAAAGATTGTGGAAAAATACTAATTTGTTTGTTTTAGCCAAAAAAAATTACATTTCTGTCATTTTAAGAAGTATATAGATAAGTAGATTAAATGTACATAATAATAAACACATAATTATTATAGTATACAGATTTAATACATTAGTTATTCAAATTCGGAGCCCAGTCCGTAAAGTAATTGCACTGTCGGTGAATGAAAACGAATATAAAATGCTTAAAAAAGTTTCTCTGATAAACATTTATCAAACTTATCCAAGGAAAAAAAGTTTCAGAGCTTACTTTGATTAAGTGATATACTTTTATAACCAAGCTTTAAAGAAACTTTTCACTAAAGGCTTATCAAATATAAAATTTATCATTTCTTTCATAAAATGACACCATTTAGTTTATGAAAAAGCTCAGATGTAGCTACTAGATTAGACATTATTAAAGCCATTTATAAAACTTTTAAATTTAAAAAGTAAAAGTAGTAAGTAGAAAGTGGTCTTTGTTCTGACACTTTGAAAAATGCCAACTCTAAACAAAGGGGGAGGGGGGGGGGGATTTTATGAAAACTTAAGTTTTTTTTTTTTGAAATTCCATATCTCATTTCAGAGTTTAAGTAATTATGAATCAAACATAATAGATGACCTAAAGGTGTTAATTTTTCATTAAATAAAAACGTGTTTTATCTTTCTTTATGATGAAGGAAAATGCAGCTAAGTTTATAACCAAATGGTCAAAGCGTGAAACGTATCCGAATAGTTTGAAATAAAAAGTATAAGAAACAATACACATGAATGTAAAACTTGAAATATTTTGTAAATTAGACGATCTTTATTAAAAACGTGATATTAATCTTTAAGAGGCATTTAGGCAAACCCAGGTGACACAAAAAATACAGAAATTAAATTTAGAAAAAATATTTCAAAACAAAAACCCTCTACTGGCGTTGAGAAAATAATACGAATAGAAATCATACGTATTTTTTTTCAAGCTCCAATGGGCTGTAAAAAAAGGACGGATTAATGTACAAAAAAGGTTTTACTACGATAAGTGAACTACAATACAGCTTATTTCCCTACATAGCATTTTGACGTTTAAAGCATCGTTCCACAATCTAAAAATTTGGAATGCTAAGAAGTAAAAGGCAACAGGTAGAGGTCCGACAAAACTAAAATAAGTTAATAGTCAAAGCGACACAGTAGCTTGTGCTGTCAACAAGTGCAGTACATGATGATTGCACTGGAATCCCGGAACTTTCTAGATGCCACCGCTATTTGGAGCGTGAATTTACTGATTGTGTGGAACACTAAATTTGCATCACTGGAGACACTAACTATGATTCACTTCAAAAGTAAGCTTGAAATAGTGGTGTAAGACACATTTTAATCAAACAGCTTCAAATAGTGGTGGCAGCTAGACTTAGCGAAGTGTTTAGTTGGGTAGGTATTGGGATGCAAAATTCAATTAATGTAATACACATTTAATTGAAAAAAAAATTCAAAAAGCAAACAATTCCTAAAAATGGAAAGTTGCTGAAAAATACATTTAATGCATCGTAATGCAATGAGCAATAAATAGTGAAACAGTGGTAGTTGGTACTTATAAGTATTCAATAGTTATGATTTAAATGGACCATTAGGAGTGCTTTAATCCTAAAACTACTTTCGCTGAAGCTCATTCATGATGTAACTGTATAATGGTTCATACAAGTTGGTCTTATTGAAAGTAACTGCTTGATATATTACCAGAAGGGTTACTTGATATTTAAAATAATGCTGGCTAAAATACGGATTCGACAGTAAATTCGTATTAATTTCCATGAAAAAATATAATGAAAAAGGAAAGGAATTATATCAAAAGCCAAGAATGATTCATGTCCCAGTACTATAAAAATAATAAAATGCTACACTTGGTTCTAGAAAACACATATTTTATCAAAATCCAAAAAAAAAAAAAAAATTCTGTACAGAGGATGTTAAGTAAAAAAACATTTATGCGCCCCTTGACCCTACTTATTATATAAGTAGGGTCAAGTGGGGTAAGTGTGATAGGGTTTCTGCATTTTTCATTAAGAAAATTCGTTCTCTGCTTCAGGTAAATTCCAAATCCTAAAATTGGTAGTGAATTATTATAAGAAACATGCATATATAGAAAAAAAATTATATGTTTGAATTCCAATTTTAAGTGTACAAAATTTGCATTTCAAAATCCATTGCTGTTTTATCACACTTACCCCACGTAGGGGTAAGTGTGTGAAAAAGAAGACAGTTGCACTTAAATTCAAAAGCTCAAAACTTTCTTTAAACAAAAAATAAGGTCAATATTTCTTTTTAGTTTAATTATACAGGGTGTTTCAAAATTGACCGGAATAGGAATTGATGCAATTCCGAAATATTGAGCCGGCCCCTCCGAAAAATAGTAAAAAGCCAATTGATCACGCGTTTTGGTCGTGGTTGCATACTTGAACTAGGGCAGCACGAGAATGTGTTGACGAAGGGATGCATTTGTTTTGAGTTTGGTTTGATTGAATCGACATATTGCCTAGTAATTTTACAATTTGCAGATTCTGTTACATCACAATTTCTAAAACTACTAAAAATGATTAGTAACTACGAAAATGGAATTTTTGTGTTTGGATTTCGATTTAAATAGTTTGGTGTGTTTCAAATTCGAGCTGGATGTTTGAAAATGGGAAGGAGCTAAACGTTTTGCGATAGAAATGTACAGTTTGTCGAAATGTGCATGTGTTGGGACCAAATAATTCTATAGTAGGGTAGAGACTGAACCTACCAACCGCACCATCTACCAACACAGAGACAAGTTAGGGTGTCATGTGAGGATCGATAGCCGAGTGGTTTGGATCGCAGGCCATAACGCTAGCAGTCCGCGCGCTGTAATGAGTGCGGGTTCAATTCCCGCCTTTGCCCTGGGTGTACTTCCTTTCTCTGTCAGTAAAAAATCCTTCTGTGGCTGTCTTACTTGACGAAATCTTATAAGCGGGTCTCTGATCATGCACACACACCGGAATATACAGGATGGTTATAAAATAACGCTCGCTATTCGGAGTGGTCTGTAGCTTGAATGAATAGTCCAAATGCTTCAAAATTTGAGACACTTACTAATCAAGAAGGGGGGAAAAAGAATGGAATCATAAAAAAGATAGAATCTTAAAAAATAATCACAAATAAGGATAATCATAAAAAACAAACTCGTCTCTTGACCAGGGTTCTAAGTTACGAGGCGTCGTCAATTATGGCCAATTACGGCCAACACAGCTAATTACGCCTCGTAATTTAGAACCCTGGTCAAGAGACTTGTTTCTTTTCTTCGATAAAAAATGGAATAATAAAACGAAATTCGTCTCTTGACCAAGGTACTAAATTACGCGGTGTAGCCAATTATGACTAATTACGGGCAACGCATCCAATTACGCCTCGTAATTTAGAACCCTGGTCAAGAGACAAGTTTGTTTTTTATGATTCCATTCTTTCCCCCCTTCTTGATTAGTAAGTGTCTTTGGATTATTCATTAAAGCTACAGACCACCCCGAATAGCGAGCGTTATTTTATAACCACCCTATATATGTGCATACCTACCCAGCATAAATAAGCAAAATACAATAATTGTTATGTATAGACTGATGGTCAACATCAAGGTTTTTTTTTAACAATAATGCAACAACCTATCAAAATGAACAGCCTCCTAAAAAATTTTTTTTGAAAACTAGTTGAACCTGTAATTTTTATCAGATGCAAAATTCAACCAAACCAAACTAAAAGTTCTACATTCTTGTGTAGCACAAGTGCAAGATTTCATGCACGACCGAAAGGGCGGCCAATTGGTTAGCCGTTTTTCATTGGCGGGGGCCGAGTAAATATTTAGGAATTGCGTCCTATACAATTCCGGTCAATTTTGGAACACCCTGTAAGTGGTCTAATGTTATTTATTGCAAACTTTCAGATTTTTAGAATGATTTCCAAAGTTACAAGAGCTGTTTATCACACTTACCCCACTTAACCCTATACAAAACAATCATTTTAGATGGTACCAAGAAAAGCCTTTTGGTGATTTATTTCCTGTTGTCATTGAAAACGTTTAAGAAAAAAACCCACGATTTTTTGAAGCTTTCAATAATGGGATTCAAGAGAACAACAACAAGATATAAAGCCAGCGTTTAAGTGTGAATCAATTTAAATTTTTTTTATTCTTCGAAATATTTATAAATTTAGCAGCAGATAAGGACTAACCATATCCCCTTGCGACCTGGCGTCCCCATGACATTTTTCAAAACCTTCCCACAAACAATTAACACGTTAGTTAGTTCCGAAATTGACCTGGTCGGTAGAAGAAGATTCAAATACCATTTTTCCGCCTTTGATTACAGATATCAGTCATTTATTTCAATAAAAAATGAAGTTGAATGAGGGTCAATACAATATTAGAGTTCTTAAAAAAAATTCACACTTCCAAAAAGTTTTTTTAGTAGTTAATATTAATGACATTTTGCGCATTGAAAACAAAGTTAAAATGAACTGTTAACTACAAATAAGTGCGGCCTTTTGTTTGCATTTATAGCACAAAATTTTTTTGTATTTAGAGCTTAAGGCGTGTCTCTCAACTATTGAACATTAAAAAAAAAAAAAAAAGAATATAAGTGCACGATTTGGCTCGGGTCTTAAGAGGATAGAATTTTCTAAGATACATAGTTAAGTTTTGAAAAAAAAAGTTTAATAAAGAAGTGAATGCTGTGTTTGAGGTTTTCTTGTTTGCACATGAGTTTTGTGGAAGCGGTTCTAAGTAGCCGTGTCTGTTGAAAACAACCTGTTTTCATTCAGCAGGGAAATTATATGAGTTTAAAATTACGTTAGTAAAAATACTTAAGCTTGTTTTTCTTTGTTTATGTCTGGAAATCAGGATTCAATTGCGGCATCCAATTAAATTGCACCGAAATATTAGCTACAGAAAATTGGCAACGACCTCTTCCCTTTTGGATATTATTGTTCTGTGATTAAAGTGAACAAAAATATAATCTTTTTAAATTGTCGTAAAATATGACAAAACTCAGCAAATTTCAAGCGGAAACCCGCAAGAATACCTTCTGCTATGGATTTATGTAAGTTTTTAGAATTATTTTTGTGCATTTCATTAATTTTTGTTCAATTGAAATCAGTTAAGCTTAGCAGCTCGATTTTGAATGGGAGAATCAGATTTACTATGATAAAATGTGTTTTTAAATTGATAAAGAGATGTATAATAGGGTTTTTTGTGCATTAGCAAACGATATGAAGTGATTTTAAGCTTGAAAATAGTTTTAATGTTCATTATTTTGCCGATTTTTATGTTAAATGGCGATACACTTTCTCGTCAGAAATGGCGTTCCATAGATTGCCATGACAACCAACTTTTTACTTTGTATCTCGCACTTTGAATAAGATGAAATCTGAATGTAAACAAAAGAATTGGCGGGAAATTATTATTCTGCTAGATCATACATATTTTGCTGCTATATTTGGTGATATTTTGACTTCGTTTTTCATCCCAACATAATAAATAACTGTTAAACAATACGATACTATTAGTTAATGTTCCACAGTTTATAACAATCTAGTTTATAACAATACAATTAGTTAATGACTATCATTATTCTTAAAACGATTTTCTGTTGCATAACTTTCAAATGGTATGAAAATATGTTTACATTTCTTTGGCTTTCGTTAACTTTTTAAATATTTAAAACAGGGTTTATCGGATTGGTTAATGACTTGGATTAAATTTTAACGATTTAATAACGATATATTTCGATATTCTTTCCTAAGCCTGATGCTGCTAAACATTGTGATTTCACTAAAGTTTAGTTAATGTTTAATAATTTAGAATGTGTTAATGTCTGATACTTAGTGAATGTCTGATACTTAAATGAACTAATAAGAATTTGTTTTAAGTGAAATTTGATAAATGTTTCAAGTTGTATGTGTAACAGGACATTTTTAAAGTAGCTTATTTATGAGCTAGGATACGACACCAATAGCTTATTAGATCATGTTTTCGGGGACTAAAATTCACCAATGTGATCTTTTATTAATACAATAGTTAAGTTAGAAATACATGTAATATAATTATAGTTATAAATTTTAAGAAATCTATGAACTACAGAGTAAAGTGTACCAAGTATTAGTTTTTGGCTAAATCCTGACATCTCTTCTGGCGACGTTGGCGCTTCTTGAAAAAATGACAGAAAAGCCTAAATGACGCATTACAAATAGTTATGATAACAAATTATAATAATAAATCAGAAAAAAAATTGTATTAGGTTAGGTTTGAATTATCGTCGCAAAATTAGTTATAAGATAAACAAAACGAGACCACATATTGCAAACTTTATCCCCGTCGCCAATGTTGCCGAAAGGAATGCTAGGTTTTGACAGTCAGTTTTAGATACGCTTTAAATAACTTCCGTAATATGCCATAAATGTATGGGGTGTGGTTCAGTTTGTGTGAGTATATAACTATCTGGTTCCCTGAAAAAGGGTCCAATGCTTTTTATTATTGCCTAATTCCTTCCCTAAGTTCCCTGTTTTGTAGGTGGATTCTAATACAAGCGAGAGTGGGAAAACACAAAATGGGAATAGGATTTGGAAAAGAAGAGGGTTCAAAGAAAGAAATGTTCTGTCCGTAGAGTTTTGAATTGAAGATCGAAGTTAATTTTCTTAAAGAAGAATATCGGAATTTTAAGAAACAAAACTATAAGAAAGTACACCTTCGCTACAGAAGACTTTCTAGTTGAAATATGCAATTTTATTTAATAAAATGAAAATAACAAATGAATTGTAGAAAATATAATGCTCAATAAATGTTTTTCAAATTAGTTTTTAAAGAAAATGTTAAGTTAATTTATTTAAGTAATGCAATGTAATAATGTTGTTCTGTTCTGTCTCTTTAGAATCTGTCATACTAACAATATCATTCATAATAACAGCCTTTATTCGTCTGAAGGATTTGAATTGTTTCTTACACTATTGAATTTTCATTTTAGAAAAGATATTTATATTTTAGAGTAGATTGGAATTCGCATTTCACAACTTATTGTACTCTATAAATGCAGTTTGAGATAAAGTAAGAGAGACCAACATACATTTGGACGTGAATTAAACACAGGAAATATATTACAAAGTAACTAAAATAAATGTTCTCTATAATTCGTAAAGAAATAAACAAAATATGATATAAGTATGCTGAATTGTTTAACATATCTAATGCAATAAGTTTTTAAAATTTTTAAATTGCAGTTCTTTCTTAAACAATCATAATTATTAGTAATATGTTAGAAAATGAATAAGGATTTTTTAAAAAAAAAAAAATTGAATGGAGAACACTGGAGCACTAATATGCACAGTTTTTTTTTTTGTTTACATCTCTAAACAATAAATTAAGGTTCAAAGGTATAATATTTTGTAAGAATGGCCTTGTGTTGATAAACTTAAAGTATTGTGCGTTTTTATAAACTGAATTTAGCTTATAGTCAACTGCTACAAGGTGTAAAACCACTAAGTACAGCACTAATCCCTTTTATTAGAAAATAGCTTTATTATCTCGGCGTTGCACGGAAGTATCTTTAATAACGGTGATTTGTATTTGGTGCAAATATGATGCAAGGCTGGTCTGTTCATTGGCGACTTTTGGCAAGATTTAATATTTTACAATATGAAGTCTGGAGTTTGAGGGCTTTCCATTAGGCCCTTGTGAAAATTGACAGTTTCATTAACAGGGAAAACCAGAGTCACGATATAAAAAAAATAACAATAGCGAATTAAATATAGATATTTAAATAACAGACCTGCAAATTAAGCTCATGGGCTTACGTAATTGTACTTAATTCTCACTCAAACGCTGAACTCTTTGAAATTTCTTCGAAATTACTAAACGAAAATCATAAATTAAAAGCTTAAAACAGTGCTCAATGCAATTTCTAAGGAGAAATTGCGCGTTTTGCCATCTACACCCGTTCGGGTTCGAGTTTCGCAATAAATTAATAAACTTTGGTCTCCATACCTCCAGTAGTTTTATCTGGGCGTTAATACGCGACCCAGTTACTCAGTCAGGACTTTATATTTATAGATTAAAAAAATTATATTTAAAGAAAAACTTGCTTCTAGAGTTTTTTGTAACGTGTTCCAATTCAAACGATCATATTGCAAAACTCTGGTTTCCAAGGAATTTAATTTGAAACGGGAAATTATGAGGCATGATATGTTCTAAAAATATGTTTAAACAATTGACACAAAAAATTAAATCGGGGTTTGAAACATTACACGACTTTCAATTACCACTCCATAAATAGATAAATTTAAAGGTAATTATGTCATATTAAATAGTTTCAACAACTTAAAATTCTACTAATTTCAAAGTCAGCTACGATTTTCGCATTCTCAAAAACCTTACTGTAACTCCTGACTGGACCTTACTGACTGAACTCTGACTAACCTTACTAAAATATCTTCAATCCCCTCCGAAAAAAAAGTTCAATAGCCATTGAAGTTCCTTACAGTTCGTAATAAGTAGGTAAATTGGTAATATTTAATAGGTAAATGAAAAATTTCTCGACTTATAACTCTTACTATCAGTGATTTAACTTCCTGAAGATGCTGCGGTCCCATTATTTGATGGAAGATAAAACTTGGAAATATTACCGGTTTAAGTTTCTTCTAAGAAGCTAGTAATATTACAATCTCTAAAAAGTTATACTCTGTAGCTAAGTTCTATAAAATGCAGGATAAATCCGAATTGTTTCGATTGGCTCATTGCATTTATCTAATTTATTGCTTTACTTTGCAGACGAAATCCTTTCAAAAGGCTTTTCAAAAGACCATCAAAGCCTAATGTTCGCCAGGAAAATGCGGATTTATTTAAGAATGTAACCGAGGAGACGGGACCTGAGCTTGCCACTCATCATGAAGAAATACCTAACAGTGACGAAACTACATTTGGTCCAGATACTAAGGAGGACGTGCCGATTAAACACGATCCTAGTTTGGCTGAAGTAGAGGATACACTACAGGCTCAAATTGACATATTGGAGACTACAGAATATATATTGAAAGGCGTGACAGAGGACTTGAATTCTCCAACTTTGGACGAAATTTTAAGCAAAGAGGAACTCCATCCATATAAAAGACACAATAACAAGTCTGCTTCAAAACATGCAGCAAAAAAACCTTCGGCAAATGCCTCGAAGGAAAAGGTTCCAAATATAAAAGTCGAGTACGAAAAAAGCCTCAAAAATAACTCGGCGTTGAAATCAAAACATCTGCATGCCATTTTGAAAGGCTGCAGAAAAGTAATGAATAAAGTACTACCTGGTGGAAATAAAGACAAATTGCCACCAGGATATTCCAACCAAGATGGAGTGTCATGCTATGCAAATGCCATCTGCCAATGCCTTTTGAGCTTAAAATCAGTGGCAAAAAGCATTCATGACGAAAACTCTACAATAAAAACCCTCAAAGAGTTAAACCAGCAACATGCAGCAGGCAAATCTCCATTGAACACCTGCAACCTGCGCAAGGAAATGGGGTTTCCCTTTACAGACATAGAGCAGCAGGACGCGGAGGAGTTTCTGACTGCACTCATTAACAAAAACGAATGCTTGCAAGGTTTAACGACAAATATTGTTAAGAATATAAAAAAGTGCCGCAATCCTTCGTGCGGCCATGAAGCCTTAACTGCGGACTTGATGAATGTCGTCCGTTTGGCCACGGACTTTGTGTCCTCCAAATCCACCAAAATGGAGGAATTATTCAAAGAATTCGGCAGCTGGAAGTGCCTGGACAAAGAAGTGACATGTGATCTCTGTCACAACTTGTGTGCTCTCCAATCTAACATAGAGTTGCCAGCGGAAATACTGATTTGCCAAGTAATGCTGTGGACAAACAAGGGGGAAAAGAAAAGCATTAAAATCGAAGGTGTGGCAGACACCCTCTTTCCCCTTGGAGGCAAGCAGTACCAACTGCAAGCTGCGGTATTCCATGAAGGCACAGGGACCCAAAGTGGGCACTACACTGCCATTAAAAGATGTGGCACGAAATGGATTGGCATGAACGATAAAAAAGTCACAATCAAAAAAAGCTGGCCTCACAAAACGCCCTACCTCTTGTTTTATCAAGAGGTTCAACCTTAAACAATGGGGCGCGTTAGCTTTACTACTAAAAAGAAATACTAGGTTCTGTGCTACGCAACTTTAAGTGACAATAACCACCACTTTTAAGCTGCACGGCCGGGATATCTTGGTTGGTAAAACGTTGGACTGGCATTCTTAAAGCTGCAA
Source organism: Hylyphantes graminicola (assembly GCA_023701765.1). Taxonomy (NCBI): domain Eukaryota; kingdom Metazoa; phylum Arthropoda; class Arachnida; order Araneae; family Linyphiidae; genus Hylyphantes; species Hylyphantes graminicola. The sequence goes on along the minus strand of CM043119.1, from coordinate 1,278,630 downwards.
ATTTGAGCCCTGCCGGCCAAAGACCCCCGTGTACGCTAATGGTGGGTGGTGCACATTAAAGTCCACCTTTGGACCTAATGACAAGCCAGAAATCTGGAAAACTCTGCTTGGCCTCTGTCTCTAAAAATTGGATGGATCCACTTAAAGTCGCTAGTGCTGGCCTCTATCAAGTTGCTTTCGAACGAGGGCACATACATAGTGGACCCAGCTGAGAGAGCGTGGTAGTAGTGCAGTTCTCGATCGCATTGCTGTTGAACAAGGAACACGTGTAGTACACTCGAAAGAGGAACACACGAAGTAGACTTGAACGGGAGATGCGTGGTAGTGGTGCTGCCCTCCGTGCCGCATGAGGAAGCAATGGACTCTTCGGCTCGGAGTAGAGGTTGGCTCCTACCGCCGCATCACTTCCGTTATTTGGGTTTGGTATTAATTGCCTCAAAGGCAGAGGTGCCTTAGCCCTTATCGAAAAAAGAACGCTACAAGCTGCGGTCTTTCATAAAGGCAAAAGGATGCGGAGTGTACACTGCATACGGCCATCAAGGAACGAAATATGAAGTGGATAGACATGGACGACTCAGAAGTCTCAACAACAACAAAAATAATCTTTTAATTGGCCTCAGGCAAACAAAACGCCCTACCTCTTGTTCGAAAAAGAGGTCCAATCTTTAAGAATGGGGCACAAGCTTTACCGCTTAAAAGAGCTACTAGATTCTGTGCTACTCACTTCCGCATCCTCAAGTGCAGCGTCCCTCGCGCTCCCCCAGCTTGCCCACCCAAGTCTGTTCCTTTCTTTTATAGTATTTTATACTTCATGTAAGTCTGAGCAAAGTAGTGTGCGAAATGCTTAGGACACTGCACGGCCGTCAAGAAAAGGCTATTCAAAAGTTTCTATCAAAAAGACGTGGCCTCAAGAAAGAAAACCGCCCTACCTCTTGTTCGATCCAGAGGTCCAATCTAAATGAACGGGGTGTAAGCTTCCTGGCTTGAAAGAACTACTAGAATTTGTGCTAGGCACTTTTGCATCCACACACCTACCTACCTCTCTATACTCTCAAACGAGGTGCATGAGGCCACGATCTTAGAATTCGAACCTTTTCGGTCAAGTGCAGCGTCCCTCGCGCTCCCCCAGCTTGCCCACCCAAGTCAGTTAAATTCTCTTATTGCCATCTGACGCTAGATAAGTCTGGCTCAAGCTGTGTGCGATCAGCTTTAGTGTGGGAAGAAAGGGGGTAGGGAAAATTAGATTAGTTAATTATACACTAAAACTCTCAGAAATACTGTAAACTGGAGTGATCATCAAAGATTAATGAAGAACAGCCCTTTCAGTCAGGCCGCCTTTCTTCAACTACCAAATTGCAATATTGAACCCAACCAGAGTTCGAAATTCACTTTCGCTTGTCGCAAAGTGCGACAAGTTTAGAATTTTTGACAACAAGCTAAATTTAGTCACAGTTATCGGCGCTACTACAGCTTTTAAAAAACTTTAATACCAACTTATTTTATATCGTGGTTTCCGAGAATCTTGCTAAACATTATTATCTTACTATCAGAAATATTCACCGGTACTAATATTTTAAGACATTGATGTGGTCATATAATCGCGAAAATTCGGTATCCCTAAAATCAATCTGAAAAAATTTCGAAACTTCGGCGAATTTTATAACATTTTGTTCTATTGTAAAATCCCCAAATTGACAAAGACATAGTAACTCTGACAAAAACTGAAAATACTAGGACAACAGTAATATCCACATATTTTAATTTATTAAATTTTGGAACTCCAGTTATCCTTCAATTGGTGAAACTCTTGTGATTAAATAAAATCATGAAACTCCGATGACTGGATAAACAAGCGAATCCTGCGATCTTAAAATCGTCCAATTGGGGAATGTAGACTCCGAAAATAGTGGAGAAATAAATCAATTTTGCTTTCGATAATTAAAAAAAATGCTAATAGGCAAAGTGCAATAGCAATTGCTCCTAAATTTTTAAGTGGATCGCACAGACTGCTCCTTTCTTTTACCAATTATTAACACTTATCCTGACTGAGCTCATTTCACGTAATCATGACGTTTACTTACAATACCTTCACACGTGAACATCCACAAGAAGGAGATGGCTGAGGTTTGCAAGATTTTGACAACTCCCTCTTCCTCACTCACTTTTCTAGAGATATACTAACGAGATAAATCGAAAATCTCGAAAGAGTGGAAAACACCTTCCACCCACTACAGATACATGGGCTCCAAATCGGGTTCGCCCTTAGACCTCCCTCGTGACAGACATACTCGGATCGCACTCTGAAGCAGTGTTCGAAATTCACAGTGGCTAGTCATAAAATGCGACAAGTTTTTTCGTTTTTGCAGCATCAAAATCAATTTAGTCGTAATTTTCGCAACAACATTTTTTTTAAATTCTAATCAGAAAACTTGATCCATTCAAATTTTTTGAATTAATTGTTTTGATCATATCATCACAAAAATTCGGCATTCCTAATATCGCTCTACATCTGTTTACAAATTTCAAAACTTCGACGAACTTCATAAAATCGTTTAATCCCCAAATCGGGATGATTGTCCAATATAGAAACTATGGCAAAAACTCAAATGACCGTAATACCCGCAAACTTCGAATGTTGTAAATTGTAATACTTTTTTAAATTTTGGAACTAAAGTTATCTTAAGATAGCGAAACTCTTGTGCATCCATAAAATCGCAAAATTCCGTTGCCTCTAAAAACACTCAAGTCCGGCGATCCTAAAATCGTTCATTTGCGCACTGTAGAGACTCTAAAAATAGTGGAGGAATCTTTCAAATCGTTTTTGTATTTATAATTAAAAAAAATTCTAGGTAATGTGAGTTAGCGTCAAGTTTTTTTTTTTTAAGTGAGTCACATAGACTCTGCTCCTAAAATTATTTATCTAATTTTGAACACTGCTCTCAAGACTCAGAAAGACCACCTGCACCAAATGCCAAAATCACCTTCAAGCTGCACGGCCGGGATATCTTGGTTGGTAGAGCGTTGGACAGGCATCCTCAAAGTTGCAAGTTCGAGCCCCGCCGGTCGAGCACCCCCCGTGTACGCTAATGGTAAGTGGTGCACGTTAAAGTCCACCTTTGGACCTAAAGACAAGCCAGAAATCTGGAATACTCCGCCTGGCCTCTGTCTTTAAAAATTAAATTCAACCACTTACAGTAGTCGATAATGCTCTATCACGTTGATTTCGAACGATGGCACATAAATTGTGTACCCAACTGAGACAGCGTGGTAGTAGTGCAGGTCGCTATCGCATTACTGTCTCCTATCGTCTATAAAATGCTATCCTCTTCGTCTACATAACAGTAAAAAAAACCCCGTGAATCGAGGAGGAGAAGCAACAACACAACAATACTGTGACATCAAAATATGAAAAAAAAGGAAAATAGGCCTCTCGGGGAACCCTGCCTTTAACAAAAAGGGTAACGCATCCACGAACAGTACCCCTTGGGTGATGTGGAAAACTGTTCACGCTCTTGAAAAAAAAACCTTTGTCTGAATTTAGGATAAAAATAGCGTACGACAACTACAGAAATTTACCCAACCTATTTAAGATATAACGACGTATAAACTCGTCACCTGACTGTCAGGTTTTCCAGTAACACACGCAGTTTAAAAAATTATTAATAGTAACATTTTCTAAAGTTTAAAGTATAGAGGTGTCATTATTGAACTTGTTACACAAATGAAGAGTACACGGGAAAAACCGATTGATTTTTCAGAGAAGTTTCCTTAGCAGGCCACTTTGGCGATGATAGCGAGTGATCGCCTAAACTTGTGTAAGGAAACCAGTTCCTACCATAGATATCATAGTTAAAGTAATATAGTGGAAGATCACGTGACCTCCAATGCTAACGACGGGACGCGCAAGGAGCTCCCAATGAAGTCAGTGTTGTAGGTCACGTGATAAGCAGCTGTAGTACTTTAACTACGATCTCTGTGGTTCCTAGCTACCAAGTTCAGGCGATTGGCGATCCCGACGCTTGGACCAAGCGAAGAAGAAGGAGAGAAACCGGTTTTATGTCGCCAAGCAGACAATTGCGGATGTCCGCCTGATAAATCAATCGCTTCTTCCCGTGTACTCTTCAAATGTAATTTATAAAAAGCATTAAAAAAATTTTAGTTTAAAATTAAATTCAATATTTTTTAATACGATGAGTGCACCACATACGATGCAATTGGGACCCAAACGTGTTTAGTTTTCCGCTGCAATTTTGAAAAAGTTGTATTGCGCAGGCATTGTGATGTAAAATTCAATTAATGTAAATTTGATTTTAAAAAAAACATCGATTTGAAAAACAAACAATTTCTAAAAAGTATAGAGAAGCTGAAAAATGCATTTAATCCATCGTAACTGCTTGTTCCTCAGAGATGTACGTTTAAAAATGAGAGAGCGAGGGAAAGAGAGTAAATTCTTGAGTTGGTAAGAACGTTCTTATATGAATTGTAATTTACATGATAATATTTTCACAAACGTGACTTTTCTCGAAGATCTTTTATCATTAGAGTATTAGTTCTCTGCATTGCAATTAAAAGTTAATGAGGAGAAATATTTTGAGATGGTTAAATTCTCTGTAAGTGTTCCTTAAAAAAAAAAAAAGAAACGAATATAAATTTATGTAATCAATTTTCTCAACAAGAGTGTTTTAGATTAATTTGAATTAATATGCTATAAAGATTTCATACTTTTGATGCAAGAAATAAAGCAATTTATATTTATCTGCAGTTATAACAGAAATCCTTTATTAAATTTTTATTTAAATGAATTTTAAACAAATTATAACATTTGAATTACATATTTAATTTTTTTAGAGAAATAAGATAAAAAAATTTCGTACATTATCATATAAGTAATTATGTTTCTATAAACTTTTAACGACCATTTATTTAATTAGTAAACCAAACGTTCAATGAAAAAATTGAACACTATTTCTTTTTTTTTTTTTTTAATATACATCTAATGACAAAATGCGGATAAAACTCTACTGGCACTCCGTTTTAGGTACATCCTTGAACAAACTTTTGGAAGTATACGACGAAAACTTTCAGACAGAAATAGTGCTTAAAAGATGCTCATTATTATTAATGGTCTTTTCTTTCCTATGGTCGGTTCTTATGCTAACAGTATCTCTAAAAAAGTTCTTTTACCCCGGGGATGTCTTAGGGGGGACTTTTTTCTCTGCTTACTAACTGACTGGTAAATAAATGGGTGATTGGGACGATATTTTTAAAAGATAATTTCTAATAAGGAGTCATCATGGCCATTGTGTTGGGAGAGAAGAAGAAACTTTGTTATACTTAATAATCGCTTTACAGGTTGGGTTAGGTTTGAATTATCGGCGCACTACAGCTACACGAAGACTATTGGCGACGGGCGTCGTATTTTAGAACCACAGTCAAGTGACGAGCCGACACCTGACCCAACGCAACCGTTAAGGGCGACATCGTACACAGCGTTAGGACTTTGAAGGATATTTAACGTGCACTCCCTTACACAGGGTATTTTTCGTCCGACATTTTTGGTTACACTGGCCGTTAATAGGTCGGCTGTTATTTGGGCGATGCCAGGACCCGAACCTAGGACCTTTCGCAAGCTCGGCGAGTGCCTAACCGACTGGGCTCCCCACCCTCTTATCGCTTTTCAGAGAAATTGCTTTTGTTGCTGATGAATAACTGACACTTGCGTTGTTGTCAAATTTTTTAGTAAATTTCTGAAAGTTCGAACTTTTACTATGACTACTACCATTCAGTTCGAAAAGTACAAGAGGCAGCGCTTATAAGTAAAGTGTTTTCCTTTAGGAAGTCAATTAGAGATGTTCAGGTTTATCCTTTGTTTTGGCGATCTGCTCTCTTTAGCTGCCAGAATAACATTTTTTTGCGAATTAAAAAAAAATCGTGGATGATTTTCTTTTTGAGTGAATTAAATACCCTTTTAAACCACAAAAATAGGTCCCTGCTAGAAATCTTCAATTTCTAAAATTCAATTTTTAATGACCAAATTTATTTCACATAATTTGATTGTGTGAAAGTACCTTCGCGTATATGCGTCAATAAATTCTATCATTATTTGTCTTAAATTAAAACATATCATTTAAACTTTCACATCCAAACCTGTAATTAGCTTCATCAATTTCACTCGGTTATTGTTTTTACATCAACATACTAAAATAGTCTTCCTCCATCAGTTCCATTCTAATCACACCAATCATAATTTCTGTAACTTAGCTTAGTGTAATGACTTGCTCATTTTGAAGAAAGCAACATGTCAGGCAACATATGTTTACCAAGTAAAATTACACCCTCCATCAATGACTAAACCCGGTCTTATTAAATCAGCAACCTTTTAATTAACCTAACTCATTAGTTTTTCATCCGACGTAGCCATACAGAAGATGGAGATGGTTGGCGAGAAAAAAAAATTGAAGCCGTCGCCAAGTAAGCCCAAACAAACCGATAATTCAACGTTATTTCATTGTCAAGCTCATTTTAATAATTTTAAAGGCGTTAATTAAAATAAAAAAACAACTGTTTGCGTAGTTGTAGGTTGTAGTACGATATCTGAATTGACACAAGATGGTAGTAATTCTGTTATTAATGAAAATACGTTGTAATTTTACTTTTTATTAGAGAGTCGAAGGGTCACCAAATTAATGCAAAAAGCTTATACAAGGAAAGGTTGCCTGGTCTAGAAGTAGAGATAATACGGGAAATGCTGTCGAGTAAAAGAACAATGCAAAAACATGTTTGCCATATTAAGCCGTTGATCGCTTTAATATTATGCCCAAAATAGAGGTTTGGCGAATTATTTGCCATCTTCACCTGCACAATGATCTGATAAAACGGCAATTTCCACAGCTTGTCGTCAAAAGTTCATGTGCAGTTCTTGTCTAGTAACAGCCAATGAAAATACGGGGTTTCCAAGAAAGGCCTTGAACGTTGAAATAGTTTATAAATTCGACTTGAAGGCGGCTTCGCTAGTTTTTCTCACCAAGCATGTCCCTGCCTTCGTAGCTCTATGTCGGAACACTTTTATTTGCGTCACCGATATCAAACAAATTGCAGAAGCAGTAACCAAGGCTCATTATGTAATACATTCATACTTTTAATTCGGATATGACATAGACACGACAAAAAAATTGCTTCATGCTTCATACTCCACTCATTTCTTTTTATTTATTTTTGATTTTTTATACAAATAACAATGAATAGGATCCTATATGTATTAAAATAATATGTTGCACTCCCCCCCAGAAAAGCCTTCTATTGCAACTTGAGCATAAAAATAAATATTGGTTAGGTGGAACTATACACAGGAACAGGATCTTTGATTTAGAATTTACACAGATCTAAAAGAGCTCATGTAGCTGAGCGTTTGGTCTGTTTTTCTATTTATTTGAATTATACTTTGCTCGACTATACATTTGGATGTAAAAGTGATACATTTCTCTAAAGTGATTAATAAATCTGCTTCTCCTTGTTAGCCATGATTCAATGTTAAGAAATAAATTCGCGTTACATAAATTACAAAATAGTATCAGTTTCATTTTTTATAGATAGAAATTATGATTAGTGAAAATTTTATCATGATTTCATAGACGAAAAGTTAATCCGAAACAAAATTGGCTAGGGTATGAAGGATATTAAAATACTCCACTCATTTCTTTTTATTTATTTTTGAATTTTTTTGTACAAATAACAATGAATTGGATCCTATTTTTAATAAAATAATGTGTTGCACTCCATTTCAGAATACGCCAAATGTTTTTTTGCTTCTTTGAAAGCGATCACTGGCTTCAGTTGGCGAGCCGGTTTTTACCCTGGCAGCATTTTCCTCTTATTCCTAACTCCATTGGACGTCACTAATCCCAGTTGGTGATGCTTTAATTATTCTTCATCCCCGTCCAACCATCATCTCGGAAATATCGCACTCTTTATTAAGGGGTCATAGGTGTAGGGCTCTAGTCATAGGAGTCTTAAAAATGTGCAAAGAAGGAACTACAAAGTATAGTTTGATCTTTCATGTCATTTTTTAACTACTCATTGTATAAGTATAACTTTTTTATATGTACTTCGACAAGATTTATTTAATATAAAACAAATTTTAAAATTTATGAAATTTTAGCCAAAACTAAAATAAATGATATTAAACATAAAGCTATTTCAACACATTGGGATTAGGCTTGCGCGGCACATTTTAAGGTCAAAATTGAAAAAATGACCAGGAAAATGACTTTATATTGTACAAATATGTACAAACAAAGACTTATACCTAAATTCTCAGCTCAATTTTCATTGGAAATTATTTTTAAAAAATTTTAAATCAAAATTTTAAAAATTTTATTAATTTTTTTAGAAAAAAGTTCTTAAAATAATTTCTAATTAAAATTGATCTGAGAATTTAGGTATAAGTCTTTGTTTGTACATATTTGTACAATATAAAGTCATTTTCCTGGTCATTTTTTCAATTTTGACCTCACAATTTGCCGCGCAAGCCTAATCACAATGTGTTCAAATAGCTTCATGTTTAATATAATTTATTTTAGTTTTGGCTAAAGTTTCATAAATTTAAAAACTTGTTTTATAATAAATAAATATTGTAGAATTACATATAAAAAAATTATACTTATACATTGAGTAGTTCACAAATGACATGAAAGATCAAACTATGTTTTGTAGTACCTTCTTTGCACATTTTTAAGACTCCTGTGACCCCTTAACTGGACGCCGAAAAAAGATATTGAAGAATCAATTACGAAAACAATCAGGCAAAAGATCAGCCTTTGTTGATGCCTATTAACCATCTTGAAATATATGGATTGAATGAATGACGTCGCATGGACTTTTTGATTATTGTTACGTGAGGATGACGTATTGAAGTTGCACTTAATATGATGATTAGGGTTTTTAAAAAATCTTAAGCGATGATTCTGGTAACAAAAATATGGAGTGGAAAAATATTTTAAAAAGAAACTTATAAGGGGCTCATTTCATTTAGGGGGCTCCCCGTAGCCCAGTCATCAACCTCTTATTCAGAGCAGAGTGCAGCGATAATTCAAACTAAACTAATACAAACAAGCAGAACCATTTTATAGAAATAATTATTTTCTACAAGTTTTGTATTCACAAAAGTAGTAAAAAAAATTCAATGGGAAAGAGCTACCTTCAAAAAAAATAACAGTGTATCGTGGGGTGAAAATAGAACCTTTTTGGGGTTTCTGTAAATTTAACCTTTCTTCTTGAAATATATAAGAAACTTATTTTTGATAAGGTGTATTTTATAGGAAATTAAATTTTCTACGACTTGTAAAATCATTATTTATAAAATAAAATGAAGTTTTATGCGAGTTACAGCGATAGAAAGTCGTTAAAACGTAATATTTTTTCGAAACACTCGATTTTACACCGTTTTTGCTGATTCGTAGCTCCTTAACTAATTGTGGTACATAAAAACTTTCCGTACCTATTTTGAAGAAAATTTTGTTTTCTACAACTTTGTGTCGAAAAGTTCCATTCAAAAATGCTTAGGAAAAAGTTATAGGCCAAAAACTGGAAAATGGGCGAAATTTCGAACGTTTTTTCAAGATGGCGGAAAACGCAGACTAGGGAACGGTGGGGACTTTTGATATTTTACTTATAATGTATAAAAGATATATACCAAAATTTAGCTGGGTGCGAATTTTTGCAAACTCACCCCTATTTTATGGTCTATTTTGACCGGACTATAAACTCATACAGAGCTGCGTTCTAGACGCATGGCTACATCCAATAGGCGAATATCTGTTGGTAAAAATAAAATCGATGTAATAACGAAGTTTTCCGAATACACCGAGACAGACGTGCTCGATTAATCTGTGGGTTGGCAACTGAGTGATGGGTTGGCAACTGATGTGCCAACCTCGTCACTTGACACATTGTAAGTCGTAATTCCACTGTGTTAAAGCTCCTTGAAGGCTGGAAATAGACAGCCGGAAACGTTCCACCTAACAGAACTGGAATTAAAACTGGTATAGAATAAATTAGTCTTTGCAGTGTTGATTTAATGCAAAGTACCGTATCATTACGAAATTTAACACCTTCCAGATATCAATCAAAGTATTGATATTGATGCTGTTTCATCAGAAAATAAAATAATTTGATACTCATAATAGTCCAACAATTAAAATAAAATGTTATTCTTCATCCAATACCAATAAAATGAATGTATCGATTTCGCTAACTTCGAACAAATAAAAGCCGTTAGTAGCAATTCTGGTAGATTTGATAGATAGTTAGATAGAGTGATAGATAGTTAAAATTTAGAAAAACCTGTTTGGTCATAGTCCTTCATCCATTGAAAAGGATTTCTGTTCTATTTTATCTTCAACTTTTCCAATAATTTGACGGGTTTTGAAATGTCTCGATTCGTTCCGCAATGTATTTTATTGGAAAAGAGTTAAAACAAAGTTGTAGCGAAACTTTTATATACCAAACAAATGTATCGAAAAAACTGACCATCTGTTTATTTCCGCAACATTGTTTTCCAAAGATTTTATGAAGCTGTTTTTGTAGAGAAACCTCTTTAACCTCTTTTCTTTTCTTCGGAAGAGTAAACAAAATCTGAGAGAACCTTTTTTTTTACTTATTAATCATTTCAAAAAAATTTCTTGCCAATGAGTAAAAATTAACAAAAATCTCTTTAGTTAATTTTTTTTTAATTTTATTTATTAAAATGAAAATATTTTTTATTTTTTAAAGCATGAACTCTTTAACAGCGATTGACAAGAAAATTTACTATGCAAAAATGAGCTTTCTTATTAATTTAAATAAATAAAATACAAGACAAATAAAGACAAATAAATAGTACTGAACAAAGTGCAATAATAGTACTGAATAAAGTAGACAAAAGAAATAAATAGTACTGAATAAAGTGCCGAAACTTTATGTTAATGTTTTGACTTATTTCTGTTGAATTTCCTTCAGAGATGAATTAAACTTTCAAGAAATCACTAGTAACATAAACTTTCAAGGGCATGTAGTAATGGACGATAAATACTAAGATCATAACATATAGCATTATTTTATAAAGTACTTGCATCATTTTTTTTTTTTTTGCATAAGACGAAAAGATATTTTTTATGAACGAACTAGTTAATAATTAGTAAGAAATTCGTTAATAATCTGACACAAAACTCCTGATAAGCTGAGTAAACCGCAAGAACGAAGTTCAACAAAATGTACAGTTAAGTACATGTAAGTTTAGTTATGAAAACTCTTCAAAAAAGCTAATGAAGATGCATAATGATCTAAAATTACTAAAAACATAACAAAACGCATATTTTATTGAATATTTATCAAGTTTATTTGTATATGAAGGTAAAATATAATTTTTTTTATAATAAAACGCATTCTAATTAAGAATTTAATAACTAATCTAACACACAACCCACCTGAAATAACTTCAAGAAAGTTGCAAGACAATGTTCAGGAATGAAAACAACTATTTTATACCATAAGTTTTTCCTGGTAATTACGTTCAGAAAGCGTTGTGCTGGTCAGACACCTGTTGGCCAATCGCGAAACGGGACTGTCCTGAAGGAATAAAAGGGTGTTAAGTTAGTTTGAATTATCGTCGCACACGAGGGATATTGGTGACAAACGTCTTAATTTAGAGTCACTCTCAAGAGACGCTCCGACACGTGAATAGGCACCCAACGCAACCGTTAAAGCGGTGGCGTGTGCAGCCAATCTTAAAGGGGAAAAAAACATTTATACCATTATTTTTGTACGAAATAGTACAAGTGGTGCTTTCGACACTGGTATCTTTGCTAAGTAATAATTTACACATTTTCAACGCTTTAAAAAATGAATGCTCAAAAACGACGAAATTTTCCTTAATTTTTACGATTCCGTTACTGGCAAATGCTCCGAGTTTTCGTTTCCTCAAAGTGAGGAAATTTGAATCGTCATTTTTATGAGGATTTGAATGTCGTCTAATCTAAAGAAATATTTCGTCATTTTTGAGCATGTGAGTACAACAATGAGATTCAGTTTCCTCAAAATCAAGATACAGAATCGTCAATTCACGATCGTAAAAGTGAGGATTCGCGTTTACTCAAAAGTCAAGTGGTAGTTTGACGAAACAATTCTCAAAATTAACGAAACGAGGATTGAGGATTCATGAATCGTCAAAAATGAAAGTGTTATTTCTAAGAGTGAAGAATATCCAGATTTTATACTTTTTTGCTGTGGATTTGTAGGTAAAAATGGGATATCTTGGCTCAATGGTCGGATCAATTATTCGTAAGTTGCGGAGAGCAAATAATAATTTTGTAAAATGTATAATATAGATTGTCTTTTCATGTTCGCGTATACGGAATGTGTTGTATCAAAGTTTACCAAACTTTCGCACTGCATAATTATTGCAGTGCATAAATCTTATTTACTATTATTCTGTTTACTAGTCTCAAATGTGAAAAAGAATATTTCCATCCATAAAATTATTCACAGTATCAACATTTAAGCTTTACTAATCCTTCTAAAACACCCATCAAATTATGAAAAATTGATCTCCATTGCAACTGGATATAATTGATATAATACATTCCATTGAGGTAGGAAACAAGTCCTTATGGGATTAGCGACACCTCAACTGCATTTACCCGGATGAAGTCTCCATAAACCCCTCAATTTATTGTTTCCCGAATGAAGGCGGGCGATTTACACCTCTTTAATATTGGGACGTTGTTTATGTCTTCCAATTTATGTCACTTAACACGGTTTATCTGAGATATTAGGGATTAGCTCCAGATATTCACGTAATATTCGGTAGGTATATTGCGGTTTTATCCCTGGTTTACTTATACACTGTAACTAAAAGTCTGTTTTTATAGAAAAAAAACTGTTTGCTGAAGTGCCAAAATAACACCGTAAAATTTAGAGAAATAATCTATTTTATAGGAATAATTTTATAAGAAATTTACAATAACTTGACTTGTTTTGAGATTTCCAGATAATATTTGATTATAATCTTGTATACATATCTAAATGTTTATTTTGTATTTCGGATAATACTTAGACTAATTTTCAAATGATTTACTTTCCGATTTTTTTTCTTTAATCAAAGGATTCCGACCCCGGGAAATGCCGCAACCTCTTGTATCTCGCCAGCGGTGTGTGTGTGGGGGGGGGGGGGGGACTGAGAGTGCTGACCTGTAGCAGGAAACAAAGTAATTTGTAGTAGAGACGCTAATGGCCGTGCTGGGAGTTTGTGTAAAGTTATTTTTTAAAAAAATACGGTTTTTAGTGATTTTCACCTAATTTAGGGCGTCCTGAAATTAAGAGATAAGTCACTGTTATCTCTCATTTAGATAAATAAGTTACATATCATTGAAAAGAGTAATTATTTGCCTATGTTATCGCGTTGTTAGTTTGGATGCTAGGCTATCTACTTTCCCCTCAACAAGCCGTCTATGCCATTTTTACTTACTGGGGTAATGCCGCCACCCACAAAAGGATGTCGCCATAATCCGTAAAATATAAATTTCATATATTGGCCCTACAACCTACTAGTTTTCATTCCAGATGCCACGTATCCGGAAAAGAAAAACTGTAATGGCCAAATAGACCAACGAAACTTTAAAAAAAACTGTACGGTTAGTTGCAAATGCAAAGTTAATACAAATGTAGCTGTACCCTGTACAATTTGCCATTCCAAGGTAAATGAAAACTATTTTAGTACTATATGTATTGCTTTATCATATTATTTTTCATTATTATAGATTATTTGGCGGCATAACCCCAGTGGTGTGGCGGCATTATCCCAGGTACCGGGGCAATCCCGTCATGTGCAAGCTTTTAGAAAAAACAATTTTATTCAGTTTCTATTAAAGGTTTAAATTTTAAAAAAATCACCACAAGATAGGTTATGAACTGTAGTATGCTATGCCATTACAATTTACATTAATTGCAACACAATTCTGCATGAAAATTCAATTTCCCTTAGGTGGCGCCATTCCCCCGCTCTCCCCTATAATAACGAAATTAAGAAGTTCTGAAGTAGCTTACTTCCCAGTTACTTCACGAAAATTTCTTAAACAATGGATGGAAGTGCAAAAATGTAAAAAAAAAATGGGTATCTGATCTCATAGCCTCCCCGAAAAAAAAAACTAACATCAGAGCAAAAGTCTTCATGTCCTTCACTTCAAAAATGGCATTAGAACTCCAAAAGATGTGATGACTTAAAAATGGGAGATAACATAAATGAACTGAATATTATCGATACTAGTGGTCCAATAATATTAAACTTTCTTAGGATGTAATATGATAATGTATTAGTTTAATTTTGAGGCTATATTCAGATTCACTATTATTCATAATCCCCGTTCTGTCACCAATATCCTAAATCTAGCTAATGGACTCCCTAAATTCTTCCCCATCAGACAGCACAGAGATTAAGCGTTAAGTTTGTTGTGATTCACTATTAAATGGATCCGTCACTAAAGGTATGTGGTGACTGGTAATAAATGAACCTTATTATGACACAGTCTGCACTAGCGCAAACATTAATCTGCACAGCACTCAATTGTCCAATTGTTTACAAACCATCCACCAATGTGGTGTTGAGGAACCGTATCAATGTCATTAAATTAGGTTGAAAGCGCTGATTTGTAAGGATTAAACAAGAGGCAGGATATTGGCATCTAATTTTAGAACAGTGATCATAAATATAAAGCTTTTTGGCAAAACAAATCAGTTGTGTGATGCAGTAAAACTAACATGTTAAGTTTAAAAGAGAAAGTAATATTATATTGCTGATACAAGTTCTTATAATGGTAAAAGGTTTTATACTGTCACAATAAAGCAAGAAATTTCGTTTGAAATGAATTTTTTAGCTACATAAAGTTTTTATTTTATAGCATGGGTCAGAAAAATAAGCAAAACAAGCGTATTTAATTTCTTTGTATTGGGATACTGACTTAAAGTAAGTCTAGTTTACAACCAAAGTACTATAAAATAAATATAAGCGAAGTAAATCATGTTTTATATTCCTAAAAGATTATTTTAAAATAGAATCATATTTTATGTATGAACCTCCATCCTTATTTTGCTATAAAAAGTCCTGCCCGAAAGTATCGTAAAAATACAACATTTAAATATGAACAGTGTCGCGTCAACATTTATTTGAAATTCAGAGTGTAAAATTGAATCTGAAAGGAAAATCTGACAAACATAAAAACGAATTTATTTAGTGTTATAAAAAGTTAGAATTCAATATAGGAAGTTATATGAATATCGCCATAAAGAAAGGTTTAAAAAGATGTTAACTATTTACTGGGTACTTATTTTATAACCCCTAATGTAATAAATAGAACCTTAAAAGCTATTATAAACTTATTTTAATACGATTGTTTAGGAGAATCAATGTTCGCTCACAAATATTTGCTTGACCCCCTCTAAACACAAACAATTTATGGACACCCAGCTGTGACCCCATCCAAAGTAATATTTAAACATTTTTATTTTTATTTTTCGCCTAATGAGGTGGGGTCAATTTTAATTTAAGGTAGGCGAATACCCAAAATATCAAAAAATTCTGAAATTTTTACTATTGCTTTAATCTTTTCCAAATTTGGCATAATGATTTCAAATATAATGAATAATACTATTTAGGCTTTTGTTTTTATTTAAATATAATTTATTTATTTTAAACGGTGTTTTTCTCCTAAAAAAAGAGGTTTACGCCAACATGTCTACCACATTGAATTTTCACCCTATGAACCTTTATTATGTGCTAAATTCTTCGTTTTGAACTGATACATGCAATGACCTTCTAGAATTACATACAAATTACAAGAAAAAAAGTTATTAAGAAAAATGTTATAAATTAACCACACAAAAAAAGGATTTTTTTCGATTAACTTACACTTAAACATTTTTTAAAAAAAAAAAACTTGTATACTTACACCAGATGTTAGAGGTTCATGGCACAGATATATATTGAAATAGCATCTGTGAAAAATTTCTGGTAAATTAATGTAAAACTTTTTGTGCTAGAAGTGTTGGTGTAAACCCCTTTTTTAGTTGAAAAACACCGTTTAAAATAAATCAATTGTATTTAAATAAAAAAAAAATTGCCCCAAAAGTATTGTTCATTATATTTGAAATCACTATGCCAAATTTGGAAAAGATTCAAGTAGTAGTAAAAACGATTACTTAGAAACGTTACAGGAAAACACCATTTACTAGAAAATCATCTGTAACCTAAAGAAACTACTGTAGTAATACTAAGCAATACTAAGTAAATTGATGTGACGCGTACAGCGCCACCTGGCTATCTTTTTGAGAGATGCGTAGTTTCCCTTGTGGCATTGTTTTGCTTCTCGAAATTTGTTCGATCGGCCATCGGATTTAGCAAAAACTAACCGGTGATCGCGTCCGTAAATTGAAAATGTACGAGACTAAGAGATAAAAGTCTGATTCGATATCGGTCAAAGGTGAAAATTCAATCAATGTACGTTTCATCGAAAAATTATGACGAATCGATATCACAACGATGAGAAACCGAAAAACGTGTTTTTTTATTTTAGCACATAAATACAAATTGCGTTAAATTATTTCTAAAACTTTGTATCCGAAAGCTTTATATCGATCAAGATTTTAACCTCATTATTTACACGCAAAGAATCTACATGTCCCGATGACCGCGTGGACAAACGTGCTACTTCTCGTTGCAAGACGATCGAGCGGATCTTGAGGTTGCGAGATCTGTCCTGCGACCTGCTCCAGAAAAGTCGAAATAATACCTGACTAACAGAAAATTAGTGGCGCCCTCTTGATTAACATTTTTGAAACTGCTAGTTACTAAGGTTTTCCTAGTAAAGATACTACATATGTGGATGTATTGATTACTAGAATATATCTTGTAACGTTTACTGAAGTTTTTATAGTATGCTTGCAATTTAAATGATTGTATTGGATACTAAGCTTTAATTAGAAATATATACACATATTTTCTTATGTAACATTACTAAAAAAACTTATGGAAGCTGAGTTTCCTAGAGAATTCTTAGTAACCTTACAGATTTTTTTTTAGAGTGTGGGCGGCAAAGAATGAACGAATTTTTTTTTTTAAATGTATGTTTTCTATGAAGAAAAATCGCGCAGTAAAGCACTAACGAATCTTAAAAGAAGTTGCAAAACAAGTAAACTTAGTAGACCATTGATTGCAGACCATTAAAATTGTATTTTATGTTTAATGTAATAATTTTTTATTTTATGTTCTTGAATTTAGAGGATTCCCAAGGAGAACTGTTGACAAGCCGATAAACATTAGCCCTGTGTCTGATTGACTACCTGATGTACATTTACGCGCCAATAGTAATTCCGAAATTTTATCTAGTAGAAACCAATTAACTGTTTATTATCAAAATGTCCGCGGCCTAAGAACAAAGTTCAATGAAGTTAATATTTCTGTGTTGGCTGAAAATTTTGATATTATCTGCTTCACGGAAACCTGGCTCAATGAAGATTTTGATAACTGTGCTATTATTGATGATCGGTATATCACTTTTCGCCAGGATCGGGATTATCGTACTACTAATGTGTCTCGTGGAGGTGGTGTTCTCATTGCGGCAAAGAGATCGTTGTGCCCTAAGCTTTTAATTCAATACAATCATGTTGTTGAATGTGTTTTTATATCTCTTTCTTTGGATAACATGAAGAAAATAATCTTTTGTGTGGCTTATTTCCCCCCTGGATCGAGTGTAGATACATATTTAGATTTTTTTAACAATTTTACTCGTTTTAATTTGTATGACAATATTTTTATATGCGGTGATTTTAATCTGCCAATTACTGGTGACTTTTTAAATCAACTTAATCTTGATCCAAAAACTAGTGAACTTCGTAATTTTATGTTGCTTTTTAACATTAAACAACTGAACACTGTGCCTAATTGTTGTTCTAAATATCTTGATCTTATCCTATCCAATTTACACGACTGCAATATTATGGTTGATCATTGTGAAAATCCTCTAACTTTAGAAGATAATTACCACCCGGCCCTTTCTATGTCTTTGCAGCATGTGGCTATTCGTTCTAATAGGCACTTGAAGAGCCCTGCTAGATATAACTTCAAAAAAGCTGATTTTTTAAGTATTTGGTTTTTATTGTCTAGTATTAATTGGAATTTTTTAAATGCTTTTGAGGATGTCAACTGTGCTGTTGCTAGTTTTTATAATATATTGAATGAGATCTTTAATCAAACTATACCTTTAAAGTACCACTCAAGTAAGTACCCTTTGTGGTATTCTATTGATACTATTAAACTTATCAAATCTAAGGCTAAAGCTCGTAAACTTGCTTTACGCAATCATGACCCTGTTAGTATTCAAAATTTTAAATCTTTAAGATCATCTCTTAGGAATAGTATAGCCAGTGATTATTCCAATTATATTAAAAATACAGAAAATAACTTAATAAGTCAACCCGATAAATTTTGGTCATATTTTAAAAACAATCAGACTTTGCCTAATGAAGTGTTCTATAATGATGCTTATTCTGATAATGATGTTGACATAGCCAACGCTTTTGCCAAGTATTTTGGCTCTGTGTATAAACAGAGTACAGTACAGCTGTGGAAATAAAAAAGTACCCACTTGAGGTTATTTCATCCGTTAGTCACCCTATAGAATCGGACCTTTTTGAGATTGTGTACAATTAACATTCTGAGTTAATTGCACGATACAAAATTTGCATAAGGGGCCGTCTTCATATTAAAAATATTACGATCTTTGAAATTTCCAATAGCAACACCCAATTTTAATAACTTAAAAATGTTAAGCACTCTTGAAAACCCTTAAATCTAAGTTTTTGTTACATTTGGATGAATATTTGACGAGTTATTCAATCGAATCACTTGTGGACCTTTTAGGGACCAACTCTAAAATGACAAGCAAGCATGCATGCAAAGCCGTCTTTATTTATCAATTACACACGTAATCTTATACACAGTCCCCTAAAGGGTAATTATAAAGTATTTTGTGATTTACTCAGCAAATTATGAATAAATATTTTTAAAAATTGGGATTTCGCTTAAACTTCTTGTCTTAAATTTATTTCTTTAAAAATATTAAGGGGCTTCAATTCATATTTTTTTAAAAAATCAATATAATAATTATTTAAAAATATAAAAATTGTTTTAAATACCCCAATATTGAATGCTTTTTGTTTGGGTTATTATAATTTCTTTTCAGCAAAAAAATCGTTTCATTATCTTAATTATTTATAGATCGGGATAGTTTTTTATGTGCAACTCATTTAACATTATGGGACCTAAACTTTGCACGTCTCTAACTCCTCTAATAATGCTTAAAAACTAACAAAATTTGGCATTTCGTATAGTCATAGGTCAGAGATTTGAAATATGGATTCAAAAAGGGGTGTTGCTATTGGAAATTTTAAAGTTAGTAACATTTTTAATATGAAGATGGCCCCTTATGCAAATTTTGCGTCATGCAATTAACTCAGAATGTTAATTGTTCACAATATCAAAAAGGTCCGATTCCTTAGGATGAATAACGGAGGAAATAACCTCAAGTGGGTACTTTTTTATTTCCACAGCTGTACCTAGTCCGTGTAATACCTCTCTCAGTGATTTTGGGGACGTGATCAAAATTGATTGCATCACTCACACGGAGGTTGTATCAGCTATTCAAGATTTGAAATCTTCCCTATCTACGGGGGTTGACAATGTTCCATCATTTATTGTTAAGGGCTGCGCTGAGCACTTGATCTTTCCTCTACTTATTATTTTTAATTTATCGTTAAAAACTTGTTCATTTCCCAGTTTCTGGAAAAATACAAAGGTTATTCCTATTCATAAGAAAGGTGACGCTAAAATTTGTCAAAACTATAGACCTATTGCTATTTTAAGTCCGTTTGCCAAAGTTTTTGAGATTGTGATCCATAAGAAGATCTTTTCGCAAGTTAGTGGATTGATCAATATTGCTCAGCATGGCTTTTTCCCTCATAGATCTACTCTTTCTAACTTGTATTGTTTAACTAGCAACATTATTTCCGCTTTTGAGACTAATTGTCAACTTGATGTCATCTACACCGATTTCTCCAAAGCCTTCGATTCACTTGATTTTGGTATTTTCTTAAATAAACTGTCCTTTATGGGTTTTGAAGCCAATCTTATTCAATGGATTTTATCCTATCTTACGGATCGTTCTATGTATGTTTATATTAGGAATTCTGTATCTGATGGTTTTGTTAATGGCTCTGGCGTTCCCCAAGGGTCTAATCTTGGTCCTTTATTTTTTATTTTGTTCATAAATGACTTGTGTGACACTATTAAACATAGTGACTTTCTTCTCCTTGCTGATGATTTAAAAATATTTAGAAAAATACTTTGTAATTCTGATACTGATCTCTTGCAAAACGATATTGACAATATATTTAATTGGTGCATTAGAAATAAGTTAGAGTTGAATATATCTAAATGTAGTGTTTTAAGTTATACTCGTAAATTTAAACCTCTCCTTGTTTCTTATAATATTAATAATACTTCCCTGTTGCGTAATTTTTCTGTTAAGGATCTTGGTGTGACTTTTAATAGTAAACTTGATTTTTCTGAACACATTCAAAATATTACTGCGAAGGCTTACAAAATTCTGGGTTTCTTAAAACGCAAAACTACTAATTTCACCAATCTTAAGGCCTTGAGGGTTCTGTATTTTGGCCTGGTCCGCCCTAATCTTGAATATTGCACCCCTATATGGGATCCTTACTACGAGAATAGCAATAGTGTCATTGAGCGTGTACAGAATAATTTTTTACGTTTTTTGTATTTTAAGAGTTTCAACGCTGCTTCTCGTGAAATGCCTTCCAGTGAACTCCGTAATATATTCAACATCTGTACCCTTAAGTCTAGACGTCAAGTTTATTGTCTTTTGTTTTTTTATAAAGTTCTTCATAATATGATTGATGCTAATTACATTACTAGTACTATAAAATTTAACGTGCCTTCTAGAGTTACACGTAATCGTTGTGTTTTTTATTTGAATTCAAATCGGAATAACTGTGTTCAAAATTTTTGTCTGTATAAATTTTATAAAACTTATAACGGTGTGTCTGAGGAACTGGATATATTTTTTATGCCTTTTCATGTTTTTAAAGCTAATTGTCGGAGGTTATTTTCTTTGTAACACTGTCTTTTTTAACATGTCCGTCATTTTAATGTCTTCTTTTTGTGTGTTCTTGTTGTTTACATTGTCTGTCATGATGTGCATTGTAATTGGATTTTTTCTGTTATGTGCATCTGAAACAAATAAATAAATAAATAAATAAATGTTTAGTAGGATAAAAGAAAACACTAATAATATATGTCATTTTGCTGTTATAAATCGGATTTACCGGCAAAAATTAATTATAGAGAAGCCGGTAAGCAGTAGAAGGAAGAAAGAGCAAGCCAGCTTATGCTTATTTATTCTTTTGTATATTTCTCACTAATTCTTCCTTCGTCTTTATAACAAGAAACTACTATATCTGTTCTCCAATTAAGAACTTGGTCAATCCCTAGACACCACTTGTTGCTTACTTCCCCCGTCTCCCATACTCGCTATACGTGTAATCAGGGCCTGATTATCCATTAGGCCCATGAGGCCCGGGCCTAGGGCCCCCGAATTTTGGGGGCCCCTAAATTTTTTTTGAATCAAACTTTTTTATTTAACATTTAAATACAAAATTCCTTTTCATTAAAAACAAAATCTGCAAAACATTTCCCATTGTCAAATAGTAATGCTTTTCTAAACTATAATATTTATTATTATTTTCCTTTCAGTCGTACTTCCCATAAAAAGAAGCGAAGTGAGTTGAGGAAGCGTTTCAGATCATTTGTTGTTGTTTACTGCCGACTTACACGTTTTTCAAAACTTCGTTTTGTTCAAATGTTTTAAAAAAAGTTATGTCTACACGTAAATACCCATCAGGTTGTCCAAAAACAAAACGAAAATATGAAAAAATACTCGAGGATACGAAGTTGAAATCATCAAACAAAACTTAGTTGTATTACCGATCCTGTACAGCTGCGGAAATAAAAAAAGTACCACTAGTGATTATTTCAGCCATTAGTCACCCTATAGAATCGGACCTTTTTGAGATTGTGAACAATTAACGTTCTGAGTTAATTGCATGACACAAAATTTGCATATGGGGCCGTCTTCATATTAAATATGTTACGAACTTTGAAATTTCCAATAGCAACCCCCAATTTTAATAACTTAGAAATGTTAAGCACTCTCGAAAACCCTTAAATATAAGTTTTTGTTACATTTGAATAAATATTTGACGAGTTATTCAATCGAATCACTTGTGGACCTTTTGGGGATCATCTCTAAAATGACAAGCGCAGTCTACTTCTTCCTTTTACAAGGCCGTCTTTATTTATCAATTACACATAATGTTATACACAGTCCCCTAAAGGGTAATTAAAAAGTATTTTGTGATTTACTCAGCAAATTATGAATAAAAAAATTTAAAATTTGGGATTTCGCTTAAACTTCCTGTCTTAAATGCATTTCCGTAAAAATATTGAGGGGTTTCTATTCATATTTTTTTAAAAAATTAATATAATAATTATTAAAAAATATAAAAATTGTTTTAAATACCCCAATATTGAATACATTTTGTTTGGGTTATTATAATTTCTTTTCAGTAAAAAATTCGTTTCATTATCTTAATTATTTATAGATTGGGATAGTTTTTTATGTGCAACTCATTTAACATTATGGGACCTAAACTTTGCACGTCTCTAACTCTACTAATAATGCTTAAAAACTAACAAAATTTGGCATTTCGTATTGACATAGGTCACAGATTAGAAATATGGACTCAAAAAGGGGTGTTGCCATTGGAAATTTTAAAGTTAGTAACATTTTTAATATGAGGACGGCCCCTTATGCAAATTTTGTGTCATGCAATTAACTCAGAATATTAATTGTTCACAATGTCAAAAAGGTCCGATTCTATAGGGTGACTAACGGCTGAAATAATCACCAGTGGTACTTTTTTTATTTCCGCAGCTGTACCAATCCATCTAAAGAAAGGTTTCCCCACCTTGCAATGACTCAACAGAAGTTGTTTGAGAACAGATTGAAGTTATGTTTGATGAAAATCCAGTTCTGTGGCCTGCCTTAAACGATTTTTGAAAGAAAATTTAATCATTATCATACCAAACCAAAATAGTGAGTTTCTAAAGAATTCTTCCGGAAGCATGTTTGCATACAAACTACGCACCAGCAATGCGACCAGTTTTTTTTATTATTATAAATCGCTTCATCCTATTTCCATTTTTTTAAAAGTTAATATAGATCTTTTTTTATTTTCTAAATGGCTGTTTTTGCAAAATTTGTTCTGAAATTAAAGGAGCTTTATCTCAAAGAGTATTAAAATCTGTATTAACGTTTATGTTATATACTTAAATATTATATTTAATAATTTATTTATTCAATTTTCACTTTCAATAATATGTATATAATTAACATAGTGTGGTAATTTATATACAATTTATATGGTGAGGTAATTTATATACAATTAACGTGATTTGGTAATTTATACATAATTTACATGGTGTAGTAATTCATATATAATTGACATGGCTTGTTTTGGTGTGATGTAACTGATTTCGCAATACGTAGGATAATTTTGCGCATATAAGGGGCCCCCGTAACATGTTGTGCCTATAGCCCATCCCATTCTTAATCGGGTAATATGGCAATCTCTGCGTGTAATATGGCACTTTTGCGAACCGAAAGCTATCCCACTTCCTTTCCTCCCCCTGAGCAATAAATATGTCCAAACCCAAAACTGCAGGTGGTGTCCAAGACACTGCGAAAGAAACACGCTCTAGTTGCAGAAACAGTGATGCATGTCACATTCAATTGTGCCAAGCCTAATTTTGAAGAACTGTTCACAGACTTCTGTGCCAAAGCAGGGACATTGCATACACCACCTTTAAGGTGGAGTGTCGAGTTAGTAGGTTAGAAAGAACAGATTGTTCCCTTTGTAGCAGAATGTGTTAACTGAACAAGAAGTGTTTACAGTAATTGAGTGCGGAATATGCTTGAAGCTGCTGAAGGTGCATGCGACTGAGAATGTTTTGACTTGTCAGAGGTCAGACTCTGAACCCGAAAATTGCTGCGAAATGTAGCCATTTTTTGTTTATTTGAAAAAGAAGTCGCTTAGCGAAATTTTACTGACACGTGTAGCATCTTGGCTGGTTTTCAAGAACAATGAGTTTGACAACGAAAAGTATATTTGATGTTTGCTGAAATAATTGAAAAAATAAAATTTATTAATAACAAAGAACTTTTTTTTTTTAATGAACGGCGCTTTTGCACTGGGCCTCGCACTTTCAAGGGGCCTCGATTTCAGTTTTAAAAAAATATATTGTTAATATATACTGAAGAATACATATTTTTGGGTTTTAATTTTCAAAGTTTCAATTCCAATTGACCCATTGGAATTCAATTCCATTGAATTTCAATTTGACCCATCAGCATCATTTTCTTTATCATAGATTTACCTGTTCCAACTTTTAGACCTCAATTTTTTTTTACTACGACGTACTTTTTACAAAATGCTCCAAGATGTTTTAGACAGAAGAATATTAGTATCCGATTTTTCAGTTAAAATTGGTATGTAAATGGTTGGTTTACTTGCGGAAACGCTTTCAGAAAGAGAATGGGGAGATTATTATATGCATAAACGTCGGCATTATTGGCCGGTTCTGGCGCTTGGGATTTGCAAATATTATTCATACATTAATCATTCACATTTTGACAAAAAAAAACAACTTTAAAACCAAAAGAAACGTTGTCTTATCCAAAGGAGTACATTTACTAAAATAATGGATCATCTTCACACTTAACTTTTGTATAGAACTTTATTTAAACTAATGTTTACAGATGATTAGAGCTCTAAGAAATCATATTCCAAACATAATATCCTTTTGAAAGTTTATTGAAAAGTCATCAATTATCAGTTTTTGTGGAATTATGTAGGATCAAATGTCAAAATGAAATTGCCGAGTACGATTACCTTTTCTAAAATGTGCCAAGGAAATTATCGTTTTGGTTGTAATGATGGAACGGGGGTTATATCGCAATAATTTACAGGGTGGATTAATTCTAGGTTTAAAGGAACATAACGTAAGGAATATTTTTCTGAAATCTAGAAGAATCGAAAATAGCTTATAATACTGCCAGAGGATTACATTTTTTTTAATTAGTTTTTATTATTTTTTTGATTGAGAGAGAGAGAGAGAGAGAGATACTGCAATTTTGAAAGATTGGATCCTATACTGCCGCTTTAAGAAAAAATAGTGTCCTAAAAAAACTGCGATTTGAGACACTATCGAAAACTCGCTTCATTAAACCCCAAGGTAAAACAAGAAGTTGATATAGACTCAGTTCTATTGTAGTTACTCTTCCTGGATTTCAAAATAAGATCTAAAAAATAATAAGATTAAAAAATAATAAGAGTATTAATCTAATATCTCGACAACGCCACAAATGCAGATACGGTCTTCTTTCTTGCAGAGGGAGAATCTCACAAATGGTTTTCTCTCTTTAAATCAATTTTTAAAGTTATGTAAAGAATATAATTTTATTTTTCTACCCCTAAATATAAATTTTTTAAAATATATTTATTGCTATAATTTTCATTAGTAACCCTTAATGCAACTCGGACATTTCCGATATCTCTCGATATCTAAGCAACTCGTATCTAATAAAATAAACACCCATCCTCAAATTAATAAAAGCCGTATATCGGTTCCTCATTCCATCTAAGAATGACTTCCCGTTTCCCATAGAATTAATGGCTTCCTATGAAGATACATTAATGGGTTTCCATAAGAAAGATACGCGGAGTATAGCTTTACACACGCAATATTTAGGTCTTTCGTTTCGTTCAATGGTTATGCTAAAATAAGATAAAATTATGAAAGCATCATTCCAATAAAAAAAACATTTTTAGGAACTCCGTACATAATATTTTGTATTTCTTATTTTACTAGAGTCATTCAAAAAATTTTCAATTTTGTCATATGACCTAAAAATCCGTGACTTTTACAAAATAATGCTAATGACTAGTGAAACTTTTCTCGGGTTCGCACAAAATCGCGTTTCCTTAGAATATTTTGTGAACTTAAATACTAATAAAAGTAATTTGTTTTATGAAAACGGATTCCAGTTTAAAACTCCCACCACGTATTGTGATAGCTAATTTTACTTGCATGTGTTTTTAACCACAAATAGAATTTACAAGACTTTAAATCCGATATTAATTCATCAGAATTGTAAAAAATACTAAGTGGCCATACTAAATGGACATAGGATCAGCTTTTTAAAGGAAAAGCAAAAGAATGCAAAAATACAAAAGAAAAAAGTCGCAAGAGAAATTGATAAACGAGTTACTTTCGAAAATATTTTTTGGTCGCATGTGGCTTTAATTTTTTCGAATTGTGTTGCGGAAAAACTTTAGGAGAAACTCGTTTTGTTTGTTAAGGAGAGGCTAGTTAAGTTAAGAGCAGCCAATGAAAATCAAGAAATCACGTTGTTCGAAGCACAACGTGGAATACAAATGCATAAGGGTTCAATCCAATCCGTACATGGAAGATTTCAACACTTCTTTTAAGAAATTATTATATAAAATTAAAGCCTAAAAGAATATACTATAAACTCTCCAAGAAAAACGGTTTTTAAGTTTTTGTAGCACAATAAAAAAAATAGTGTTATTAAGGGGGAATGGGCGTGCAGGACCGGGGGTCTCCAAACTCAAGTGCCTCAATGTTAATCCAATGGGGAGAAAAATATTTTCTTTGCCATGTTTAAAGGAAACATTTCTCCGCTGTATTGAATATTTTTACAATGCGGATTTTTTATGTGATAAATGTAGCTTGACTTACAGGTCCCGACAATCCCACTTTTTGAAAATTAGTACGAATTTTTTTTAATATTCCAATAAATATTTTTACACAAAATATTCGAAGCAATTTCAAAAAGTGGGATAGATAGAGACCTGTAAGTCAGCTACAATTATCACATAAAAAATCGCTTGTAAAAATATTCAATACAGCCGGAGAAATGTAGGCAAAGAAAATAATTTTTTCCCATTGGATTAACATTGAGGCACTTGAGTTTGGAGACCCTCGGTCCTGCACGCCCATTCCCCCTTAAGCATATTAGTAACATCCCAAATTACTTATTATTGATTGAATTTTCACTTGATGGGTTTTGCTCAACTGGATTCGAGTTTCCTTCAAATGAATGTTTTTTTTTTTTTTATTTTTTCTTTGAATGCCAAGATAACAAAGTCTTTATTTGAAAATTCTTTTTGAAATGATAATTTTATACTTGGAACATGGTATGGCATGAATTGTTATATTATTTAAAAAAACTACTAGACACATTAATACTTAGTTTAGAGTCAAGGTTAAGTAGGGTTTGCTTTTAAAATAACGTCACACTAGAGACTAGAGCTAGTCGAGAGATATGGGTGTTTTAATTTTGAACCGCAGTCAAGAGACAAGACTAATTTTCCTAACATAACATATTAAAACAATTCAAAGATTAATTTTCCCCTACATGTTTCACAAAAATTACTTGCATCATTTATTCGTTCCGTAAAAGTTGGAAATTCTAATCGTTTATTAGATCCGAACAAATTGATAACCCAATTTTTTTAAACTCGAAAAAACTATCCTAACATAGGTACAAAAACAAAAAGCTTTATTTTAGAAATCTAACCACTGTTGGTTTTGAAAAGTATATTATTTGCTTTCTACAATGAAACGCACACAAAATTTAAAATTACTAAATTTTTGACATGTTTACGAGTAGTTGAAGAAAATTTCACAAAACATATCTTTATCACCGCCTGGTTTAAAATCAAAATATTTTCTTTTTAGAAAAATTAAAACATTTTGAAATGTAATTTTAATTAATGTTATTTTTTTAAATTTAATAAAGAGAAGAACGAAAGCTGAAATGGAGATAAAGACAGTTGGCGAAAATGAAAAAGGCAATTTCAACTATATATACTATATATATATTTTTATATATATATTATATATATATAAATATATATATACTATATATATAAAAAAATATATATAAATATAGATAGTATATGATATATATATATATATAAATATATATATATATATATATAATATATTATATATATATAATATATATATATAAATTATAAAACTTTTTATAAAAAAAAAACTTAAGAAAAATATAATTTCAAATAAAAATATGAATCAGAATAAATTACTAATTCATTTCGAAAGTTATATCTGTTTTCGAAAGAGTATATTGAAGAGGAAATAACAATGGAATTTTAAAAAAGCAAGTAAAGCAAAAACAAGAATTGTTTTTTAAAAATCCTAAAAACGACTCTCTCGAATTTGGCCATTTTTGTCATTTCAAGAAAAGTTCACAACAAAGACAAATTATTTTTTGGTAATGGACTTTGCAAAAAAATTAATTTTAGTAATATATTTTTTTTTCAATTTCAGTTATATCTACATTAGAACAGAGACATCAGATGTTTTTCAATCCACTACGTCTCAAAAATGTTAATTTTTTTTTATCTATATTTCAAAACGTAATGATTTCAATGTTGCTAAATTAGTATTTTGTTTATATTTTTAAAACATGAGGGTTGAAAAAAATCAATCCGCATTTCTTTCTCAAACAATCAAGATTTTTTTTTATTATATTAAAACAATTGCCACAAAAGTAATGCTGAAATTGCTCCATTGCGCACTTGATAAACAAGAACTCACAAGTGAAGTATGAAAAAAATGTGGATGTCTTTGTTTAGAAATATTTGTCACTTTATTCAACTATCAATTTGTTGATCTTTGGAAGTGAAATTCGTCTCTTAATTTATGCATTTTTTTGTTTGTTTTGGGCAAAAAAAAAAAAAATATTTAATTTATTATTGTTTTTCACAAAATTATTTGTTCTTTTAAAGACTAAATATTGTCAAATTAGTTTCAATAAAATATGTAGTAGTCCTTTAAAAAAACGCTCGGGATCCAGCGCACCCAGTAACTGTAAAAAAATATTTAATTATCATCGATATTTAGTAACATAAAAAAAAAGTGCCATTAACAATAGCAGTTCTTCATGATATCCCAAACAAATAAATAGTTTCAAAATAAATTATAGTTTTCTTTGGTAATAGATTAAAAAAAAAGTTTTATTTATACTGTGAAGTCTATACAAATTCAGCGCTTTATTACATGTTTTTTATTCTTTTAAATAAGAATTTGGCTTCAATGTGAAACAGAACCTTTACCGACAGAATTAAGGAAGCAATACTTCAACACTAATCACTCAACACACTCCAATATCGTAAGTTTAGTTCTAATTTAAAGTAATCAAAACACCCATTAGCTAGTATTATTTCAATTAAAAGAAATTTAATTTAAGGTTATGAATCCATTTAATCTTCGAAAAGTTTAAACTAAGTCACTCGCAAACACTAATACTTATGCAAAACAAATGTTTTACTCCTCAATAAAAAAAATTCATAGGTAGGGAGTTTTTTTTTACGACCAACGACCCACCACCCGAACGAACCCGAGCATTAGAAGTGACCGACTAGGCTCCTCAGCCGTCTACCGACCTGTTTGGGACCGACCCAGCCCTCATCGGACTTTGATAGATTTAACCCTCGATAAAAAGTGACCCTTAATCAAAGTGATGCCATTTGGCATCATCACTCATCACTTTCATATTTTTTTCAAAATGTATTAGGTCCCCCTATGACATCCAAACACACATCATCATCGATTTTCTCACACTTTGTTCTATCAGACAAAATTTACATTTATCTCAATAGAATCAGTAGAACTACTTTTTTTTTTTTTTTTTATGATTTAAATAGTGGACATCGACAAGCGTTTCGACTAGCGATCCTCTCCTGAAATTTTGATAAGTTTCACTTCAGTTTCACATATTTAAAACACAATATAATCTATTTCGGTTAAAATTACTATTATGTTTTTTAAATTTTTTTTAAATTTTTTTTAATTATATGGTCTGATACCTTTAGATACCTTTAAAAAAATATAACTCGAAGTGTTTTTTAGGCAATATATAATTTTTTATTTTGTTTTTTTTCCACAGTTAAAGAATTTTGGCATTGTTTCAATAAAACCATATAAAAAATTATAAAAATTTAATTAAATGTGATTTTCCCCCCCCCTTTTTCTTGTGGAATTCGTAATATTAGACCTAAATGACCTTAAAAGCAGTATTATTTTGTGTGAATAACAGATGTATCTGTATGTAGTATGATGTGTAATGTAGTAATTTTTTGGATGGGAGAAAGGGTTAATGTACACCAGTCATGTACGCAGTGCGTCATTTATATAAGAGATTTTTGTTCAACCCAATTCGATTGCAGGATGGAAAAGATTTGAACAGAGCATTTGGAAGTACACACGGTGGCTAGACACTTTAACCCACCTTAAAGTGTCGGCACTTTAAATGATTAGCTTTTAGGACCATTTAGCAATCGAGAAGTTAATCGAAAGCATAAACCCTGGAAAGTAGGAGAGGAGAAGTATTTTAACTTGGTATTTTGTGCAGCCAATCATTACGCTTTAGTGAAGATAATGAAAAGGAGAGATGTGCATTTTCAACTACAGAAGTAAAATAACTCTTATCTGTTCAGTGTACAATGGCCTTTATTTGAATTAATGTTGCTTTTTGGTTGAGTGTGGATTTTGTTGTCAGTTCAATTTATAAACTAAAAGTAGAAATTTACCTTTTCGTGTGGCAATTTTCCTCGCCAATCGCCGTTAACGAGTTAATAAAAAAAGATCATTTCATTTCTTGAAGAAAAAAAAATCTAAAAAAAAACACTTTGAAATAACCTTTCTTCCGTTCCGTCTTTATTTAGAGAATACACACAAAAAAAGAATACAAATACAGTGGCACAAAAAGGAAATCAAACATAAGCAAATAAAACTGAAAATACCCAAACAAAAAATCAGTTAAAATCACAATTGTACACATGTAGCTTTAAAAGAAAAAAAACATATGTAGCTTTAAAAGACATAAAAAAATATCTAGACGAGTGTAGATTAAATTATCTATATCTATTCAAATAAGAATTTTCCAGAAACACAACCTTTTCAAAGTTTATAAATTTTGTAATTAATTAAAAATTAAAGAATTTTATAAACCATTTTCTACAAAAATAACATGTTTGAAAACACAAAAAATACTTTTGAACTTTTTCATGGGTGTGACAAAATTGCTTACTCCCAGATAAATATAAAATGGGAGCCGCATTTCATGGTTCCTATTGATCGTTTTTCCTCGATTTTCAGACAAACCTTTTAGTATATAATACTAGAACCAATCCCATTCAAATAAAAAAAATCGCAAAAAACAACCTTCAAAAATTAATGAAGCAGAATACTGTTTATCTGGCCATTAGGGAAGATCGGATCAAATAGCATTCGTTCAACTTGTAACGAACGACTTCCCAATTGCATTCCTGCTCCATCCCTAGAGACACAAAGGGAAACCACGGTCGAACGGGCAATTGATTTAATTACTGGACTGGACTATTATTGTTCAGGTTAACAGACTGAACATTAATTAGATTACAAAACATAAACTCCTTCTTTCTACATTATCTAAATCTATCAATTCGACTCCGTAGAGACGCATAACGCATAGCAAACGGAAATTCCTTTCTTACAAAGACGAACGGTGTCGGAAATTATGTAGGTCATAAAAATCTTATGAAATATCTATATTTTCCACTTTTAAAGATAAATTATTAATTTTTTTACGCTTCTTATTTTAAATTCTTATTTTTGGAGAGAGAAATGTAGTTGTATTTCGCAATAGTAGTGATTTAAGATTTTACAGAATAATAATTAAAGCTCCATTGTTAAACATTTTGAAATTTAATGAACCCAAATAGTAAGCGGTGCATTTTTTGCCCACGACAAAAGAATCATCGCATGCGGTGTCACCTCATAAACAATTCAAATCCTTGTTATTCACAAGAGGCTTTGTTTTAAAACGCCCCCAGGGTTACGCTCTGCTCAAATAGTCAAGAAAAAAAAATGTTCTTTAGAAAATGATTCCTTTGTACGATTCTTCCTCATTAATATAAAGTCTCTGATGAACTTCAAGGCAATTAAATTTCTTGAAATATTCTATTTTTTCACGTTCAATGAAGAAATGAATATTATATGATAGCTCAGTATCAAGTGTTGTTGATAGAGTATTTCAAAAACTCTGCGCGCGTATCATAGTGCTTTGTAAAAATGACTGAATTAAATACTATTCCCCACTAATTAAAGTTAACATTGTTTAGTAAATCAATTATAAAATGAATATCATTTCAGTACAACGATTTCTAAGAAGGATGTCCCTGTCTTTTAATCCAATTAAAATATTCAAGAAGTTATTTTAGTTACTTCAAACAAATAATTATTTTTTAATAGAACTTGGCGAGGACACTTTATAATCCGACTCCGTTTAATTAAAGGAACATATCGTTTAACAAAACATGAACTAATAAACTAATTAAGCATAATTTTAGAAATACAAGCTAGTGACATGCATCCATGAAATATTTTATAGTAGAATGTTCGAAAAGAAATAAATGTGCGTGTTTTTAACGACAGTCTACGAAAATTATGATCAGGGCCGGATTTAATAATTTGCCGCCCAAGTCAAATATTCTCCCAGTTCGGGGAAGCGTGGCTGGTTAGCTGCAAAATAGGGCGGTATATACTGTTTAAAATATCTACTCATATTAAAATCATCTATGTACCTTTGCGCACTAAATCGAAATTTTTTTAAAATCTGTTCTGCCATTTTTCTTTTTACTTCAAAATCAGGGAGGAGGGGGTGCACTTGCCCTCGCAACCATGCTTTCTACAAAATATTAACACTACGTAAGTTTACAGTTTATGCATTAATGTAAGTTATTTGTGTTCTTTCTTAAAAATATTAGTATCTTTATCATATTTTTTATGCCGAATGCCGCTTTAATAGGTCATAAAATTTGTTGCCTCCAAAAATTCGCCGTTCTAGGCTACAGCCTCCTTTGAAATCCGACCCTAATTATGATTAACACAGGTTGTTCTGTTTCCGAGTGCTTGAGCTTCGCTAGTCTACGTCACCTTGTATTACTAAAACGAATATGAATAATTATGCACCTGAAGAGGAAAACTACGGGAAAAAAAACTATTTTCAGACAGAGACTTCATGATTTAGATTTTGTTGTAGTCGACAATTTTGACAGTTTCCCATAAACATTTTTTTTTTTTTTTTTTTTTTTTTTTGCATTCCGTTTCGTAGTGGTGAACAGGATTGTGAAAAAAAAACGAATAGATAACTTAAGAAATAGCATAAATCAATGATTAAAATTTTGGATTATTAGTTTTAAAATCAAAACTTCAGTTTATCAGTATATAACACTTTCCAGCTTTCCACGTAGAGTTCGACGATAGTGTTAAGTGTTCGGAAAGGATTTATTTCTTGCAACAGAACTTTCTAGATCAATATATTGGAATTTTCGAGTAGCTTGAAATTATCCTTTGTCAAAATGAAAAAGCTCTTCGATCGATTTGCCATAAATTAAGAGCACGTGATTCAAAAAAGTATTTATAATCGAAACTAAGATCAAAAATATATTGGCATATTTCGAAAATTTATTAAATCTTTGATAAGCTTGAAATGATATTAGTTAATAAAACTATAAATGAATAAGTAAAAATTCAATTTTAAAGTTAACAAAGGAGAAAAGTAAAAAAACCGTGCCTTATAAATTTGTAGCTCCTTTAAATTATTCGAATTCCCAGACGGGGCTGTTAGTGTCAGTAAGAACATACTTAAAGTAAAACTTCACATACATGCGGGTTTTTTTACTTGGGTCGGTTGGTATTTATTGCAGTTCATAATATTTAACTAGCTACTGACATTTTTTATCAAGACAAAATAACCATGATCATATTTTAAACTAAAAATTGACTTATATAGCCTTCAAAGTATAATAAAAACAAAAAAAAAAGGTTTCTCAGAAATGGAGACATTTTATCAATATTTAAGTATGAACACTGTCGCATCAGCGTTTATTTGAAAGTCTGATAATTAAAGTAAACTTGCAATTAAAATTTTATATAAATGAAAAGAATTGCATTAGTTGAAATCATTCAATAAAACAGCAACGAATAATATCGTAAGCTTTGAATATCGTTATTGCTAATGGTTAAAAATACTTTAATTTACTCGCCACTAACTGCAACTTTAATAAGTAATAAACGAAATTTAAAACTTGATAGAAATGCTTTCGCTCACTTTGAGTATATTGTGTTTCGGAAATAGTAAATTTGGCTTTTATTAAAATCAGAAATATTATAGCTTTGATTTGATTATAAGTAACGAAAACATTTCTAGTAATTCTGGAAGTGATCGAGATTCGGGCTGACATAATTCAAAACCACAGCACAGTAAAGAACCGACACTGGGATAGGCAATCACCGCAACTTTTTTTTTAGATAAGAGCGACAATATCTCTACACTGGTATTATTCGTCAGACGTTTTGTTTCCACAAACCGTTTAAAGGCTGTTAGCTATTTTGGTGTTGTCCAGACCCGAACATATAGGACCTTTCGCGGGCAAAGGGACACGGGGATCATCTTATGATGAATTCATTGCGTACAGTTCAATATTTCAACAACATTATGCATTTACTGTCATTTTAGTTTGTTTTTACGTTACTCTCATTTTTTTCAAAAATCACATAGATTCATATTTTTTTTTACACTTAGATTCGAGACGTGTGACTTATGCTCCCCCATTTCTAACAATCTAAGGAATGTTTTTTTTTTAAAAAAATCAGTTAAAATAGTTAGGGTAGACTGACCAGTGAGTGAACAGGCCCCAGTGAATGAACATTTGGTTAATATGATTAAAAATTAAGAATTGAAAATCATTCCACTAGATGGATTGGCAACACTGACTTCCTCCCCTCTAGTAGGAAGCTATCTGACATATGGTTGGTTGTCCGGGTCATTATATCGTGGTGTTCATTCACTGGCGAACGCAGTGTCTTAAACGTTCATTCACTGGTTAGTCTACCCTATTTATTGTTTTCTTAAAACATCACTACAAACTGGGATTCCACAATTTAACCCCCATCTCTTTTTACTTAATGTTATTTTACTTGAGTATAATCAATTCGAACACTTTCAACTTGGAAAGTTATCATTTCTAGTTCAATTGTTTTTTTTACTTCATTTTCGAAACATTCTTGATTTCATTTTATTTAAAAGTTGCTGAATGGCAGAACATCATGAAAACCAAAATAACTTTTCTAAAAAAATCAACATGTATTTGAAAACTCAAAAGTAAGCGATTCTTTGCAGTGATTTATGATATGGAAGGTACTTCCTAGAAGATTTCCAATTTTTAATCAGAGATACCAAACCGTAGAAGACTATCCTTGATTACTTTGATTTTCGTAAATCTATTTGTGCAACTCGGTGAATAATTTTTCTCTTAAATTATATTCTATTTCCTACACTTGTTGTATCGAATGTTGGAATAGAATTCATGGTATTGAAATTCACGACATTGCAAAATGAAACAAGTATCTTTACTTTTATTGCTCATTTTCTTTGGTACAGATGTTGGAGTCGCCAAAGAAGAAGACGCCAGACCCTCAATACGCTTTTTTTAGTTGCTAATAATTCGTTGCTAATAAAATGTTTCGGTTGCTCCTGCAACCGAAACATTTTGTTTTGAAGTATGTGTATGCTTCAAAACACACGAAGTCAATCAAGCCAAAACTTGGGCAGTCTAAACAGCAGCTGCATCCACTAATGATGCTGGGATAGTCTTTCTTTGAGAGAGAAGTGTGAAAATACTTATAACACGTGTCCTTTGGTCTTACTTGAAATTAATAAAGGGGGCAGAAAGAAGCGAAGACCAATTGAATCCACATGAAAGGACGGATCGTTCATTTTCCCCAAAATTTTTTTAGTGCAGTTTGGAGAGCCGCGATTAATATTACTATATAAAATTTCTCCAATCTTTAAGGATTTTTTAGACATTTTATCGCAATTTGACTTTTAGGGGGGGGGGATTACGAGATATTTGACCGACCCCCCTCGTGATATTTGGACAGCCCCTTTCTTACGATATTCAATAGTCCAATATTATATAATAGCAAATAATACTTAGTACAATATAACAAAAAGAGTGTATATTGTCTAGTCTATCATCACTTCGAAGAATAAGACCATGAGCACCATTACAACAAAATATAAAATTATGTTATGTCGAGTTGGTATTATTTTATCGATGAAACTGACACTGAAATATCACTTTTATTTTAAGTGAAAAAGATTTTAAAAAAAACTTGTTGCGTTTCTATAAACAATAATAATTAAAAACAAATACTCTTTAAACTTCACACTTACTGGACATAAATATTGAAACAAATTTTATAAGAGGTAGTTCTAGGATGTCAGTAATTTAAAACAAAAAAAAATCATCATTTGAAAGCATAGTAGTTAAAATGTTGAAAGGCAGTACCGATACAAAAACGAATTGACAGACGGACGGAAGGAAGTACGATAAGCAAAGCCTAAACACCAAATCGGTATTTTACTATTAAAAAAAGGCTAGTAAGCAAAAAAAAAAAGTAGGA
Organism: Hylyphantes graminicola; assembly: GCA_023701765.1. NCBI lineage: Eukaryota > Metazoa > Arthropoda > Arachnida > Araneae > Linyphiidae > Hylyphantes > Hylyphantes graminicola. The sequence goes on along the minus strand of CM043119.1, from coordinate 1,241,843 downwards.
CGCGATGCATAATTGTACTATTGCAGTCTAAGGTTCAAAACTTTATTTCAGTTAGTTTAACTTACAAATGAACACGCAGAATCCAGTAATATTAACGTGTAGAATAAAAGTTTCCTGATTCAATTAACCAAAGACCCGTGTGACTCTCTGCACTAAAAATGTTAACGAAAATCGAGGGAAATTCGGCAGCCAAACTGAATGTCTCTCCGGTGGGCTATCGCGAATAGTCCAGGGTGTATTTTTGAGAAAGCAAGAAAACTTAATTCAATTTTGATATATATCGTCAAAGCAACAAAAAAATCAATATCCTTGATGGTCATGGAGAGTATCTTTGAGTTTGGTTCACGCGTCGGAAAAAGATTTGTTTCTTAATTTCTCTTCATAAAAATGATCCCATCGTAAATTATTTTAAATTTTTGGAAAGGTGGAAACATCGCCTTTCATTTCTTGTAAAACAAAATCATTCTAATTTTGGCTGTACTACAAATGGCGTTTGTACTCTTACGAGCATTTAATGACAAAAATATATTTCTTTCAACTTTTGTCTGGAACGCCTAAAAAATATTGGAAATAACTAAGTGAAACACTCTATCTATAATATTCTTTTATGGGGATAAATATTACACCATTTCTTTTAATCCAAAATGAATGCTTTTTATGCAATATTTAATTATTGGTCAATTCAATTTTAATGTATAATCACAAATAATCGCATCGTATATAATCACTTATCAATAAACGCAATACAATAAAAATGATTAAGTTGACAGGAAGTTATTTAGTAAAATCCCTGCATCAATATTTAAAATATGTCGGGTTTTTTTTATAACGTTTTTCTTGTGGTTCTTTCTTGTTCATTGTACAACTTACTATTTTCTCAGACAGAGTTAAAAATTTAGGGTACAAAATACATATTACCATTTAAATATATTAGTCTCTACCAAGGGTTAGTTCTAGTAAACTGAGTTACAATGCATAATTAATAACTGCACAATAAACAAAGGCAATGATTTGATATTTAATTTTTTCACTTGGTTTTGTTGCGAAAAAATATATTTACATTTCCGAATGGGTTAGTTTTAATAATGGGGTATAATTAAGAACATTTTGTCATTCTGTTATTTTAAAATTTATTTTTAGCTATAAGCTCCATATGTTTCCTTTGTTCTTAAAGGGTTCTACGTACTAAAAATAAAAATGCTTAGTTTTTTTTAACAAATAATTATTTACAAACGAATCTTAAAAATCTTCAGCATCTAAAAACATTATTTACAAAAATTAAAAGGTTGTTAATAAAGTAACGTTTCCGTTTACAAATTAGACAAGAATTGTTCTATTTCAAAAGGAAACTTGTTTTATACACATCTCTCGCAAATTCTCAGAAGGTTAAAAATAATTCTTTAAAGTTTTTTTGTCGACAGTTTTTAAAGAAGACAAAAAAAGTTTATTCTTATGAAGGTGAGTCTCAGGAAAGGCTTTTGTTTCGTACACAATGAAATAAATCCTCAAAGAAAGTTTTAAAAAATCAGCTATAATATTTCCCGCTTTTATGCTTTGAGGGTTTTTAAGAAGCCGAAGTAAAGCTCTAGATTAGCGGTCGCCAGTCGCCAACTGGAGACTATTACATCAAAAGTGGCTACCTAAAAATCGAACCCCAGTCGCCATAAGTGGCGATCATAATTTTTAATTTTTATTCAACAAATAACTAATACCGAAGCTGCATTTCTAAAATAGTAAAAATAATACGCTCATATTCGATTCTGTCAGGAAGCAAGACTTGATGACATTTGTTGCTTATCGGTGAAATTTTTACCTCATCATTGGCCGGTGTTTTGTGAGACGTCACTAAGTCGACCTCCGTGTCACGTATATGGAGCAGGGCGACGAAAATCGTAAATGCAAATTTCATTTTTAAATCTTGCTTTACGATCGCGGCATTGTACAAGTGATTGATTAACAGAAGATTAAGATCTTAACTATTCCTTTAAACAATTCTGATATGAGAAAATTTCATGAACAACCGTGGAGAATCAAATTTTCCGAAACTAATAGTATATAAGTATGGTCACATGGGGGAATTATGGATCACTCTCTTTCCGGGGTAAATAATGATCACTAAGTTTTAAGGATTAAAAATGGTTTTTAGAAGAAAAATAAATTATGCCAAGTCATCCTTATACATTCTATTTTCTTATATCAAGTTCAGAAACAATGTAACTCTGCAGCAAAAAATAGAAAAAAAAAATACTTTTTACACTACTATAAAAATATCTTCAAAAAAGATTGTCTTTGAAAAACATGATTTTTTTAAAGATCCATACTGGAGAAACATAATTGAACTAACTATTTTGTTGGTGCTATTTTTCAATAGGAAAAGGTCTAAGCATTTCATTCCGATATAAATTTTTTCATAATTATTTTTTTAAATGATTTTAAAGGTATATCGATTTATCTCCCAGTTTACTGGGGTAATTCTTGGTCACTGGGGTAATTCTGGATCAGTTATATTTTTTGATTTTTCAGGTGTTTTTAGCTACGTGGTATGCATCATTTCGAAGCAAAAAATCAGATTAGGCTGCATTCCAAATTTCATTAAAAAATTCAAATTAGAAGTTTATTTAAAATTTAAATAACAAAAAATTTAATCTACATTGAAATAGCATGAAAATTCTATTTTTATTCAATATTTTCACTGTTGTCAATGCGTTAAACTTTATTTACAATAAAAACTTTTGGAAGAATATTTATTTGTGCGATAGAATTCAGTTTGGATTGCTGTAACAGAGTCCATTGAATTTTTTTTGTTTGTCAAAATTGAGTTCTTTTGAAGGTTCATTGTGCATGTACGAAGAAAGATGCATAGACAATTCTAACTTGAATAACATAAGCGGAACTTGGCATAAAAATATATGCCAAGTTTCGCTTTCATTACTTTTATGTGCTAAAAAATGATAATTTGAAGCATTAATTTACTTTTAATATGCATTACTATAAAAAGAAGGTGATCCATAATTGCCCAAACCCGGGGTAATTCCTGATCACTCAATAATTAAAATAAAACTAATAATAATTAAGTTTTAGGAAAAGTGATTATTTAAATAAATTCTAAATTATTTAAGCTTACTCCATGAAAAATTAAATCTTTCTATCTTTCATACTTTAGAAAAAAATAGGATGTGGTGGGGTTTTGTTGATCCATAATTCCCCCATATGACCCTACATAAATTAATTTTCTCCTTTTAATAATGGCCAATCACATAATACTTATATATTTGGTATGATCATTTTTTACTTTCAATCTTTTCATATAAAAAATGTCTTTGATAAAATTTTGTTTTGTCGAAAATCGCAGTTTGTTTTTGTCGTATATACTTATATTTGAAACTGGCTACTAAAAATCTAAATGTGGCTACCATTTTTTTTCATTCTGGTAGCCACTGGCTACTATTAAAAATTCCCAGTCTAGAGCATTAAGCCGAAGCGTAAGCAATATTTCAACGCTGACGTTTTACATTTTAACGCACTATAGGGCTTTTTGCTTTCAAGTCTTGCTAAAGTAAAACTTTAAGCACAAAAGTATGTTTTTATAAACTAACAAAAAGTAACAAAAGTATGTTTTTAGGGACGATGTTAGATGAACACTTAGGTTGAAGGAAAATGGATTCTTTTGTGAAAATATTTTTTTTAAAAACGAAATAAATTGCTAATAACTTATCATAGATAATTAAACATTAATTGGTTGGCATCGTATTTTCTATTATATTATAACTTATGGTGTGCTTGAGTAGTCTTTGCCATAAACATTAACAAAAATACTTAATTGTAACCATGTCCACATTTTTATTTATATTAGAAACACGAACAGCAGGCACAATTAACGACGAATTTTTTTCTCCAAAAACAAAGAAAGTAGGGTGAAATGCATCAGGGTAAAGTTGCCTTTGACTGGCAAACTAACACTTTCTTCTTTCAGAAATAAAGTTTTGTATGAAAATTACATAACTTACGGGATTGAGGAAAATAATACTATATTCAAGACATGAGGAAACCAAAAATGCACTTAATCTTAAATGTAAGATAACATCTCTCTATATTAAAAAAAAGTAAGCTTTTTTGATCTGTACGGCGCAATTTTTGGAGTACAACTCCAATTTTTTTACAAGGCATTTTTTTAAAATTCAAAGTAGTTTTTTTAATAAAAAATAGTTTGTAAAAGGGCAAAAAAGGCGTATTTAGCCTAAATTGAAATAAAAAAAAAAATTGGCTTCAACGATTTTTCTGAATTTTTAGTATTTTGTAGACTTCTTATTATGAACAAATTGCTAATTGCATATACCCAATATATAGCCGGTTCGTAAGTTATGGGTACTTTATTATTTTTTTTTTTGGAATTACAGTCATGATTTTTTAATCTCTACGACACAATTCTTATAGTACAACTCCAATTTTTTTTGGAACGTAGAAAATGGTCCAAATTTTATCTCCACAAAATATTTTTAAAATATTCAAATTAGTTTTTTAATTAAAAAATAATAAAAAAGCCAAAAATTGCATTTTGCCTACCAAAATTTATAAGTTTTCAACCAAACCAAACATAGTGTTCGAAAAATGTTTTATTGGTGTAATTTCACTTTAAATGATACCAAAAATGAAAACTTATATTTTTTTTTACAGGTGTAACTGTTATATGTGCTTTACAATAGTTTGAATTATATTTTTTTTGTCATTATTGAGTCGCTGTAGTGATGGGTCGTTCCAGACGAGACGAGGACAAACTATGGCGAATAATTTCTTACCATTTGTTTAACGAATGGCAACACCATAATCGTAAACAAAAACAAACAGAGCGTTATTTTTTAAATAAGTTGTTTCTTTTTAAACTTTTCAAGGCGTTTTTTAAATGTTTACGTTACTTTTATTTTCAGAGTGTGTGTTTTAACTGATTTTATTTTTCTGAGTTGTTACGCTCACGGCACTGATGATTATATTGAGAAGTGGTTGGTTTTGGTTCATAGTAATTAATAGAGAGATAGTGGCCAGCCGTGTATTGTTCTAAAACTGAAGTGAATCTTTTCTTATGTCTTTGTTGTCGACTACAAGAAGTATACCAAATCTTTTCGATGGTGAGTTGTTGGCATCATAGCTTAGGTATTGGTGCGAGTTATACTGTCGTATCTGCTTTAATAAAGATTTAAGCTGCAGAAAATTTGTAATACAAAATCTAAGAATGTAGTCTGGTACAACCACGAATGTATACCAATTCAAGAGATTAGCTGTCGTGCTTATATTACACCCTGGGCTTAACAGTAACAAGTTTTTTCGTCCCTGTGTATAGCACATTCGTAATTTAGTCATTTGACCGACGATAAATGTATCATGGAGGATCTGGCAATAGCTTCGCAGTCTTGTTTCCATTTTTCTTGAATTACTTTTGTTTTGGTAGGTTGGTTGGTCGAGATATATTCAGGTTTTTTTCGGTGACCAAGCACCCTAACCTGAATATAAATAACTTTGGTCTGGAAAACAAAAGTAATTCGAGAAAATGAAGGCGAGACTGTGAAGCTGTTGCCAGATCCTCCGTGAAACAACCCCATTTATTTATTACACTAATATTGCGTGCAAAAAACTTCTGACGGCTAATTAATGTTGAAAAGTTTTGACCAAAAAGTGGGATTTTACCTGTAATTCCATAATTATTCGAATCACTCATTAAAAAGTGACTAAATTTTTTACCAGACCCTAAAGTAGGAATTTACCTACAGTTTATGTCTACAACTCCAATTTTTTTAGGGCTGGGGAGCCCAGTCGGTTAAGCACTCGCTTAGCATGCGGAAGGTCCCAGGTTCGGGTCCGGGCATCGCCAAAATAGCTGCCGACCTATAAACGGCCCGTGCAGCCAAAAATGTCCGACGAATAATACCCCGTGTAAGGAAGTGCACGTTAAATATCCTTCAATGTCCTAACGCTGCGTACGATGTCGCCCTTAACGGTTGCGTTGGGTGCCTATTCAGGTGTTGGCTCGTCACCTGACTGTGGTTCTAAAATTCGACGCCCGTCGCCAATAGCCCTCGTGTAGCTCTAGTGCGACGATAATTCAAACCTAACCTAACCAATTTTTTTACTGAAGGTCTCAATTGGTATAAGTGTCAGGTCCACAAAGTGTATGGTGGCCAGCCATGTCTATTCACTAGCGGTTTTTAAGGCATTGAAGTAGAAATTGAAATGTAACGTGGGTAAAGTTTGGTTTGCTTTTTATTTTAGTGCTTGGTTTTTCTACGGCCTCGAGGAGGTAGCAGTGCGCAATCTAGCTTGCGAGCCTAGGGGCGAAGCCCCTACGAAGATTGCACAGCAATCCAAGGGTGCGAACCGAGTTATTACTCGCTTGCGAGCCTAGGGGCGAAGCCCCTACGATGAGATTGCGCAGCAATTGAAGGATGCGAGCCGAGTTATTACTCGCTTGCGAGCCTAGAGGCGAAGCCCCTACGATGAGATTGCACAGTAATCCATCAAGGGTGCAAGCTTGGGAGCTGAGAGAGATTGGGCAGCGGGCGAAGCCCCCTACCGGCCTCAAAATTCTCAAAACTAAACTGTATTCGTTAAAAGTATTCAGGTTTTTATCGGTGACCAAGTACACTAACCTGAATATAAATAACTTTGGTCTGCAAACCAAAACAAAATTAATTCGAGAAAATGAAGGCGAGACTGTGAAGCTGTTGCCAGATCCTTCGTGAAACAACCCCATTTATTTATTACACTAATATTGCGTGCAAAATACTTCTGACGGCTAATTAATGTTGAAATGTTGTCAAATGGCGCCAGAACAAAAAGTAGGATTTTACCTGTAATTCCATTAATTTTCAAGAATTTTACTGATAACATTAATTCTTTATTATCCAAAGTAAAAGGAAAATGTGCTTTAATTAAAACCATCTTTGTGGTCCGGTGCTTGGAAATAATTATTCGAATCACTCATTAAAAAGTGGCTAAATTTTTTACCAGACCCTAAAGTAGGAATTTACCTACAGTTTATGTCGACAACTCCAATTTTCGGCGAGCGATAGCGAGCAGGGGGCGTAGCCCCCTTGTTCTCATAAAAAAAAAGTGGGTTATAGTTAATTTTGAGAAATCCGCTTAAAATGGTATACCGGATGCAGTATTTGTAACGCCATAACTTTAATTTTTTTAATTATATTAGACGATGCTTGATTTTTTTACTTAATTAATTTTTTTACGTGGTATGTTATAGTCATTGATTGCAAAAAATATATAGACCTATACCGTATTTGAACTACCCTTTGAAAAATTACTATTAAACAGTTTACTACAGCTTCTTTTAGCTTTCTCTCAGCTTTCCAAAGATTGACGTTGAAACTAGATAAAGGTGTATAGCCAAAATATAAATTGATCGTGTGACGTTCGATACATCTTTATAGTTAGCGAGACAAAAAAAAAATGTAGACTGCTTAGCCGCCTCAGGTAATGCTGTCAAAGGAAGTTTATTGATGGATAAGGTGGAACCTAAAAGCACGTAAAGACAAAAATACCCTAAATGCCAATAACATCGGATAGAAGTAACGTAATAATTAAGTTATAGGAAGTTTTTTTAATTACAAAATTATTAATTAGCAAATTTCTTAACCAATTCATTCAAAAAAAATATTCCCAATGAATGAAAATGCATAGGAAAAAAGTATGTAAATTAAAAGTATGTGCAATAAAATAGATTTTGTAAAAATATTGAATATGCGATTGATCAAGAAAAGTCAGGTCCATAAAACAAATAAAAGTAAATTAATAATAAAGGAAAATAAACTAACCTATTATGCCTAATATATATATTTTTTAAATTGTTTAATTTTGAAACATCGAACAATGGCAAAAATCAGCACAACAGACTTTTTATTGTGCATAGCACTCAAAAGCTTCTCTTGCAGGAGATAAAATATCGCAATAGAGTTCTTTTGATGGTACATTATGCATGAATGAAGACAAGAAAGATGTATACAGATAAAAGAATTCTAATTTTCTGTACCAAACCTACTTGTTTTTTTGCTGGAAACATCTGCTGATTACGACAATCGGAATAAAGAGTCAACCGAATTATAAACACTCAACAATTTTTAAACGATTTTTTTCATTATTTAACAGATGAGCATTAGGATAAACATCGTACACGTCGTGCATTTACAAATTAATCTTGCAACAGCTGCTGGACAGGTGAGGCTGTCACATCTGTAAACAGTGCTCTCTTTTACACACTGAGCTAAAGAATCAGCTCAGTGCTTTTACACGACGCATAGCGTTAGACTTGCGTGCACACAACTCCGATAAAAAAAATTAGAATAATGAGAGAAAATGTGGGCAAGGGAAAATGAAAATCTTATTTTACAAATAAATAATCAACGACATTAAATTATTACAATATAAATCTGCATATTTTGTAGATTTATAAAAATGGAAGCATATTATAATGAAATAGAAACTATATTCAAATAAGCAAACGACAAAAAAAAAATCAAAATATTAGAATACTTCCTAACATGGTCCAAAAAATTAGAATAATGTAAATATCTCTATATAAAATTGTAATTGTCGGACGCTTGAAAGTCACGTGACTTACGCGGCTTCAGCCAATCAGAAACGTCAGAAACGCTGAAAGTAAGTGTGGCGGTGTGCTTGTTTTGTGCCGGGGCTGCTTCAGGTTGCGTCCCGTGGCTTTGGTAGAGATCGTTGCTTAGCGCTAGAACTACGTGATGTCCTGGAGCAGTCCCCCGGAAACTAGCTTATTTTTCAAACGTTGGCATCGGTCTTGGGTTTCCAGCCACCCATCGTAAAAACAGCCGAAGCCGATGCATCTACTCTTTTTCGTCTTGCGCACTCACCCCGCTGGTCGGGACCTTTTAACTAAAATATCTTAGTCTTGCATGTTTGTTTGCGGAGCAAAAACAAAAAGGATTTGCGTAGCAATTATCTTGGGTCGGGGAGCGGTAGCGAGCAGGGGGCTTTGCGCCCTAGTATTGTATATAATTTAAACTCTTTAAGTGTTTTTTAGAGTTTAAATTACATACAATACTAATCAGTACTTTGTCGCATACCCCTTAGCGTTAATTACAGCATTTAAACCGTTACTGTGGGACTTAACGTTGTCACTGTGATCATGCGGCACCGTTACTGTGGAAAACATCACGGAAACAGTTTCTTGTAAAATGGACTTCAGGTTGTCGCAGATAAAATTCTATTGTTTTTTACATTTCAATAAAAGATGTAGTAACGACACATTATTACTGTAAACTAATATCATAAAAGCAAAAAGTTAACAGCTCCAACTGAACTGGCAAAAGCTGTATGGGTTTATGAATGGTTCATGAAACCTCAAAATTCCTAGTACACAATTTTACATACTTAAGACCTCTAAAACAACGCAATGGTGCAAATAACAGTGCTTCATAATAAAATTTATGACTAGTGTATGATTATGAAACACATATTGGCTATAACCCTTTTTACATGGCACTTTGAGAGGCCGTTCAAAAAGTGCTGTCCTGTTTTAAACTAAACCCAATGGTAAATATTGCACCAGAAGCAAAATAAATGCGCAACTCTTGGGACATAAAGTTTATTGCTTATCCATTCATTTTACACATAAAACTATAACTTTTGAATTATGACGACACTTTTTTAAGAACTCTTTTGAAATATTTGTTAAAGATATCTTATTTGTTTGGTATCTGAAAATTTCAGCAGCTTTCATGTAAGGAATTTATACTTAAATACTCGGACAGGACATCTGTTTAGATATTATTTTATTATATAGTATGATATATTTTTATTGTTGTGTTCATCAGACTGTTCCAAAGTTTTAGGTTGAAAAATAATTTCATTACCGATTATGGAATGTTATGGTTCTACTTTCACAAAAATTCAATATTGCTGTGTGTTTAAGAACTTTGTCACTCTTTTGAAGGGTTTATTTTTCTGGAAAGGGAGGGGGGGGGGGGCTGATTATGGATTATTTTATTTATAGAAATAAACCAAAAATTTCACGAACAAAATAACATTGACGATTTAGTTACTCAATAAATGTCGATTCATTTCAAATTTTGGTTGCATGATATTTGTGTTCGTTGTCTGCACTTCAACCAACACGGATTGCAATTGATGTATGTAAATCAAAGAAGCTCGGGACTTGGTTGAGTTGAAGTATCGTCGCACTAGAGGGCTATTGGTGACGGGAGTCGAAATTTAGAACCACAGTCAAGTGACAAGCCAACACTTGAGTAGGCAACAAAACTTGATTTATTTTTAGGGAGACATCGTACGCCGCTATGGAGCAGATTTAACGTGCACTCCCTCTACATTATTCGTCGGATTTTTTGGCTGCACAGGCCGTTTATAAGTCGGCAGATATTTCGGCAATGCCCGAACCTTTGACCTATCGCACGCAAGATCCTCAAATATCCCAAGTATTAGCTCATTTTACAAGGTTTATGAAACATTTCTTTACAAATAATATGGGCGGAAACAATAGATAGGTCAGAAAAAATATCAATATATGAAAATAAATCAAGTAACTAAATTCATTTCAGTTTCTCAAATCGAGAAAAGTCTCGCTGGAAAAGTTTTGTCACACATAAGAAAATAAATATTACTAATGGTGGGACACGAAAAAGTATATTATCAGTACACGAATATGTTCTTCTAATGGAAGTATTTGCGGAGTCTGCGAGTAACAAGATACAGCGAATAGCATTTCCATTAGAGAAAGAAAAGTTCTTTTATGGAAGATAAGAAATCGAGATTTTCATATAGGGAAGTTCATGTTCCCGATCAAGGACATTCGGTCTGTACACAGTATTAGATGGAAGTTAAATAAAGAGATCAGATAATTCCATAGCTTGGGTCTGTGAACATAATTAAGAAGTTATAACTCCGCCACTAATAGCTCCAGCACCTTTTCAAATCAAAACCTAATTCAGAATAGAAGTTTGTCATTCCTTTTCCCTTCCCCTTTGACATGAGCTTTGACAATTAAAATATCAATGTACAATTAATTATTACACTCACAGCACTCGATTTCAGTTACCGCTTTATGTGCAATTGTTTTTAAGAAAATATCGGTAATAAGAAAACTTTGATTTAAAAAATAATAATTTTAAATTGTATTCAACAGTCCAAGTAAATACACAAGTAAGTTTCAAGCTGTAATACACTAGTAAAATATTGACACAAATATTGACTGAATTAGATCGTCAGAAATGCGTAGTCTCAAAAGACTACTTTAGTAAGTTACAATCGCAATTCATTTCTATCTCGAATAAAATTAATGTTAGAGTGTTTGTATAAACATTTTATCCACCTGTCAAACAATTTCCAATAAATTCAGAAACATTTCGCTCCTATATCTGAGTTAAGCCCAAAATATACGTTTCAAAATCCTCTTTGATTTGATTAATATGCTAAGCAAAATTAATGTTCCAAGCAATTTGTTGTAAATTGCATTCGATGGAATTTTGAAATAAATGCAATTGTGAGCTAAAATATTCAAAAATATTTGATGAGAATTCCATGTAAAAGAGATACAAGTTCTATTGATATTTCGAAAAAGAAGTAAATTAAAAAGGAGGATCCCAACTAAAAGTAAACTGCAAAAAAAAAAGTTTTTTTTTTGTAGTTTTAAAAACTGCTTTGAATTGATCACTTAAAAAAAAACCGCGTCAAAAGTACTACAGTCCAACAAGCTACGGTAACTTTTTTGAACCGAAGGAATCCGCGTGACTGTCCAATGCTTGCCAAGTGACCTATTGCGGATCTTATCTTCAGACGTTGTAGTTAGATGAAAGTTGAAATCATAAAGATTTGTGTGATGATAATGATGATTGTGAAAGATAGGATTATTAGGATTAGTTATGGATTTCAAAAGTAAATTTTGACAAAATATTTTAGAGTAGAATTTTTCTGTGCTTTTCAAATAAAAAATAACCTTTAACCAATTATTCAAAGTTAGTAATTAATAAAATTAGATACAAATTATGAGTAAGAGAAATATATATCTCGTAAGAGCTCATTCCATATTAATTTAATTTTAAATTTTATATAAAAAATTATTTCTAGGAATTAATTTATTTCTCAAGAAATTTAACATATTTTGTCTACATTATACCGTCATTCTTTCAAATTTTGGAAGGCATTATCAATGCGGGCTGAATGCTAATTCAACAAAAATTCTACAGTTTACTGCAGAAAAACTGCAAAATTACACCCCTTCTGAAGAAACAGAAAACTGCAGTTTATCTTTAGCAAGAAGAAAAGAAAGTAAAGTAAGAAATAGAATCTGCCAGTCCAAATCTAAAATCTTTTTAATCCAATTGCAGTCTCTAACTCCCATGTGTACTGTACCAAACAAGCACAGTGCGTGTCCCGATTCTTACATATATTTATATTCGCCTACATAGAAAAGAAACAGTAATAAAGGATGATCCTTCTCCTTGGACTAAGATATATGTATATATATACTATAAAGTTAAACTATATCAAGTGACTAGAAGATACTTCTTTAGTTTCGTTTTATTCCTTAATTCCAAGATAAATTTCTGTCTGGGAATGTTCTATACTAGATCATTCCTTATGAACTGGAATGTGGTCACCATCTTGGCGAGTGACATTTCCCAAACCATTTTTTTTTTTTACGAGTTCCCCACTCAAACTGGACTTAAGGCATACTAGTACTAAGTTAGGGAAGTCGTTAATAATGTATGGGAATAGTCCAAGAGTTTGCTTTGAGTAGTTTATTAAGAAAAATGTGTGGACTTTTTAAATAAAAAAAAAAGAGTTCTCTTAGAAGATTATTCTATCTAAAAAAGTTAAACGTAGCACTTGAAAATATTGGCTTGTTATTTTTATATTAGTTTGTTTAATTTCGGCGCAATCAGTTTATAATTAATATTTGAAACAGTCGTAAAATATTTTGATAAGTAATTTTTGGACTCAATAGAAAAAGTTGTTATTGAAATTGAGTTGCAATTAATGTCTGACATTGAAAATGAAGATGCGATTTTTTTGTTTTTCTTTGAATTCAAGAATAAACAATTAAAAAGATAAAAGTTATTTTTTTTTTTAATAATTGATTTGTTCTTAAATGTAGAAAAAATTGCAAAAGAAGGCAACGACGAAAAAGAGCGCTGCGCCCTTAAAATGTATATCAATTATGACATTTTAATTATGATACGAGACAATTTTAATTACCAAATTTTACACGGGCCTCGAAATTTTTGAACCGCGGTCAAATGACAAATTTTTGAACTGCGGTCAATGGCGTAAGAACATTGGACTCCACTGAGTTAACGTAGCATAATCTGCTTCTCCAACAGTAGATATGGTCGCCCACCGGAACTTCATGACTTGACATCGTAGTTCCGATTTGATAACGGCGGGCTCCCCACTACCGATGCTACATAGTTAGAGTAACATAAAGATAGCATCTATAGAGTTAGCATGTATTTTTCGATCATGAAATGCAAGAGAACACTAAACAGCAGAGGATCTTTCTCAGAATATCATGTTTTGCGATACGCCACTTTTCTGGGCGCAGTACGATCTAATGTCATTGATGTCTCTCGCAAAAGAGAACACTCGTAACGAATGGCTTCCCAGCGAGATACAGCGCATTCCGACGAGAGAGATAGGGCATAGTAGTATAGAGAGAGTCCGCGTATCACTTTTGTTCAGCTTAGAGAACATGTCTCAATAGTTATTGTAGACTTAAAATCTTGAAGGCAAAAAATTTTTACAGCTCCAAATAAACTGGCAAAAGTGATATGGGCTCATGAAACATCAACATTCCTAGTATACAACTTTACATACTTGAGACCTCCGAAATAACATAATGATACACATTAAGGTGCTTCATAAAATTTATGGAGAGTGTATGAAATATAAAAAAAAAAACATATTGGCTGTAACCCTTTTTACAGGGCACTTTGATTGGCCACGATTTCTAAAGTCGTTGTTTCGTTTAAAACAAAACCCCATGGTAAATACTGTACTAAAAGCAAAATAAATGCGTAACTATAGGGATATTAAGTTTATTGCTCATCCATTTATTTTACACATAAAACTATAACGCTAAATTTATGACGACATTTTTAAAACAATTTTTAGTGTAGTTAAAAGATATTTGTTTAGTATCTAAAATTTTCAGCAACTTTTATTCATGGAGTTTAGGTTTAACTACTGACTGGACAGGACGTCTGTTTTTATAGATATTTTATTATATAGTTTCAGATATATATTTTTTATTTACATAAGACTGTTCCAAAGTTCTAGAGGGGCTGGGGAGCCCAGTCGGTTAGGCACCCGCCTAGCATGCGAAAGGTCCCAGGTTCGGGTCCGGGCATCGCCGAAATAACTGCCGACCTATAAACGGCCCGTGCAGCCAAAACTGTCCGACGAATAATACCCCGTGTAAGGGAGTGCACCTTAAATATCCTTCAAAGTCCTGACGCTGCGTACGATGTCGCCCTTAAACGGTTGCTTTGGGTGCCTATTCAGGTGCGGCTCGTCACTTGACTGTGGCTCTAAAATACGAGGCCCGTCGCCAATAACCCCCGTGCAGCTCTAGTGCAACGATAATTCAAACCTAACCTAACCAAAGTTCTAGGCTTAAAAAATTGGATTTTTTTTACCAATTAATGGAATGCTATAGTTCCAGTTTCACCACGTTTCTAAATGTCTGGCGAACGAAGGCGTTGGTTTCGCGCCCAGGTATTCACCTCAATGATTGACCGTGGTTCAATAAAAACAGTGGCCAGGTGTTGGCTAGTCACCTGACTGCGGTTCTAAAATACGACGCCCGTCGCCAATAGCCCCCGTGTGGCGACGATAATTCAAACTAAACCCAAATAAAAACAGTGGCAGGAGGCTAATAGCTAAAACGGATGTTAAAACTGATCAACTGAAATTTAGACAACAGGTTGGCAGGAGCGAGTTGTTCTCTTCGGAATGCTTACTTCCAGAGTGCTTGTCGATCCTCTCGCATCATTAACCGCAGTCGAAGAGAAATCCTCTTCCGTAGATCACTCCTGCTGGAAACACTCCAGACTAGATTGGACCACTGACTTACCGAGAGACCCATCAGACCCTTACACAAGAGTCTGATTTTTCTCGTTATTGGCTATATAGATTGAAAGATTTTACTATTTGGACGACTTGGTTGATTAATCCCAACCAACTTTTTTCCCCATTGGAAACTTATTTTATTACTCATTTGATTTGTAAATGCGTATTTTTATAGATCGATCAAAATATTAGTTTTATTCAAAAAAGCCATTTTTGGTTTTTGAAAGTTTAATTTACAGCTAAACGGCTGTGGTGATTTTTTTTGTCTGAGGTGTAAATAGGGTAGCGGTTCTAGGTGATAGTTACTGTTACACATATGCTTGTTTTTCTGGTAAAAAAAAACGAGTAAGTTTAGTTTAGTTTGAATTATCGTCGCACTGGAGCTGCACGATGGCTATAGGTGACGGGCGTCGTAATTTAGAACCACTGTCAGGTGACGAGCCGACACCCGAGTAGGCATCCTTTGAATATTTAAGGCCATTTTAGTTCTTTTAGAAATTCTTGTTTGTTGTTAACATTTAGTGTGTAATAAAAATATTTCTTTAAAATATTTCAATTTAATTTAAAGTATCCTCAAAAATTCATTTAGAAGCGGAGACTTCGCGAGTTTAACATACTATTTTCACAGTTGTCTTAAAATTCTTCCAAAATAATAATTTTAAAGATACACAAACGTCATCCAAGTTCTAAGTTCCTTTCATCCGAAACTTAGATAAAAGAAAATGGGTTTTTTAAACTTTGAACACAACGAGGAAATCTGACACAAGCCACTCAATCCACATATTTTGAAAAGGAGGAAACACTGGCTACTTATTCTAAAATGATCAAAATATAAAAACTGCCAAAACCACAGAGTACTTTCTAAAAGGCTTTGTGTCCCTTCAAGTGAATGACACATTTACTCCCCGAAAAAACAAATTTTATACTTTGATATAAAATAGCATATAGAACACGTTTAAAAATAAATATATAAAATAAGACGACAGGAAAACTTGGATAGAATTAAATCTTTTATTGTATCAACTACGCATTAGGAGAGGATATATTTTGGTATCTAGACTCGAGGCTGCCTCGTGGTGAGGTCCTCCACAAGGAATGTCGAACGCTTCTTCAATGACCAATCAGAGTTAAGATGTTATTATAAGAAAAGTTTTAAAAGGTCAATGTGCGTGAGTGGATGATTCAGCAAAGTTCTGTGGGAGCGATCGATGTGGGCGACTGTTTGGCGGCCTCAGGGTGTATTTGGGATGTTAAGATATTGATAGGTGATATAAAGGTAAGGATAGAAATATATTAAGGAAAGAAAAAGGTAATTTAAGTCATTAAGTTTAATTTAGGTTAAAAAATATATAAGAATTTGAGGATGTTTAAGTTTTATTATGTCATATATAAAGTATAATATAAACATTCCATGCAACTTCAAAGATTTTTGTAGAAGAGTTTAATTTGTTTCGTGGTATACTACTATTATTTTAGTTTTAATAGAATATTTTTTAGAGTTTCGATTGAATATTAAAAAATAGCGTCAATATATTCCTGTTTCCAGGGTTATTTAAAAGCTTAAAAAGCTTTCCCATATTGAAACTTTCATTTGTGCAGTAAAATGTTCACAAAATCTCCTCAATACTTTAAGTGTAATTTTAAAATATAAATAATTTTATAAAAAGTATACGTTGCTGCAAAATCTAACCCTATCTCGCAGTTATTCGTCAGGTGAATAGATAAAAAATACAATTAAATAAGTTCTGCTGAGATTTTATTATTTTCATTTGTAAATTGAATAATTGGTTAGTTAACAAGAAAATAGTGATCACTAGTTTATATTTCATTAACTTTTGAGTAGATAACGGTTTACATGTGAATTGAAGTCTTAGAAACTTCCATTTAACAAAAGTATTTGCTTTTTCTGACACTTGCATCTTAAATATTTCTCATTCTGGTATTGCTTTTGTATAACTTTGATGTTAATTTCGATTATATTTTTTAAATGTAGTTTAATTGTTGCACTCATTTCATATTTTGATCATTGGATTGCTGAAATCTTCTTTTAGCTAAAACAACAATAAAATAATAATTCGTTTCGTGCAGCAATATAGATTTTTGGATGCATTAAATTATTCTTGCCGAGTAATATCTTCCTGAAAAAACAATTTTAAAATACGAAGAATCAAAAAGATTAATTTGTTCGAAATTAATTATCTGCTTTTTAGTGTTTACCAACACGTGCCTTAGGAATCCTGTTATTAATGACCACGGAGAACTTAAAACTTCCGGTGAGAACTTGATCCTCTTAAACTGTTTGCTTAGAGGCCAAACAAATCGGCTTTATAGATTGCTACAATGTTTCGAATCGAGAAATTTTTAAATGGTGACTATCCATCTTCTGTAGAATGAAAAGAAACTTTTCCACACACAAAAAAAGATTTTTTTTCCTTTTTAAGACAAGTCTTTAAAAAGTTTTTGGAAGAATTTACAGCAAACTTATAAAATAGATTGGCTTGTGGAAGTCATCAATAAAAGATATCTTTACTTTGCTCCTTTATACATCACAATGTTTTTTTTTAAAATAAATTTATTGAAAACACGAATTTGTGTGGTTTTAAAGGAGATTTTTAGGGTATCGAACTTTTGCGAATATAACTAGTAAAATAGTCTTTAATTTTAAGTCTTTACATAACCAAACTTATCTGTTTTCTTACTGCTGAAGAGGAACATTTTTAATATTCCATAAATTATTCGAATGACTATAATTAGGCAAAAATAGCATGCAATTCTGTATAATGACGCCAATAGTTGAACATTTCAGAACCCATTACATGACCTAAATGATTTTTTAAACGTTAATGGATTATTATTTTCAATTTAGTGGTTTTGATCATTTGGTGAGTTCTTCCACAACGACTTAAACACACAAGGCTACAATATAATATTATAAAAGGGAATTTGTGAAAATAACAAAGATGAATCGCCGCTGAAAAGATTGCTACTATTGGCATCATTTTACAACTATTTTAAATTTAAAAATGAAACTTTATTTTTCATGGTAATTTTTACGTACAA
The DNA here is from genome assembly GCA_023701765.1 of Hylyphantes graminicola. NCBI lineage: Eukaryota > Metazoa > Arthropoda > Arachnida > Araneae > Linyphiidae > Hylyphantes > Hylyphantes graminicola. The sequence goes on along the minus strand of CM043119.1, from coordinate 1,223,669 downwards.
TAGTAGAAGCAGTGCTATATATCTCGGAATACTCGTTGTGACAGATCACCTCTCATTCTGGGTTTCATTTCCATCCCACCAGCCCCCGGGCCGAGATCACATTAGGTCGATTGCCCATTCATTCGCCATTACTACACACATACATAATACATATTGGGTTAATGGAAGGTCGGTTGATAAATCACAGATTTCACATGCAGTGTCGGGTTGTGCGGTTTATTGGGATACAAGACTAGTAGCTGTTAGTGGTAGTTCCGATTTAAAAATAATTACCTGTTATTTTCAATTCTGTTTTAAAAAAATTAGCCAGTCAAAATTTGCAGTTAAGTACATGTTTAACTGAAAGAAGTTTCAATGATGCTCATCAAAGATTCGAAATTTACACAAAGAAACGTGCTGAATGTGTGGTTGTTTTTTGTCTTCGCTATTTTTTTAATCAGAAAAATAATTAAAGAAAAGGAAAGTAGATATTGACATCGTACCGATTTTCTCAGCCCGTCGGTATGTAGCTCTCTTCAAGATTCCATTCTAATCGTCCAATTATACAAATTATATTTTTTATTTGAAGCCTAAGACATTGACCTACTTTATGTTCGTCTTTCTGTGGCTCCTTTCTGTCCTTTATAAGACGGTTTCAAATTCGGTTCTACCAGACCGATTTTAAGAATTCATTTTATGTTTAAAGGCTATGACAGCAGATACCTTTTTTTTACCTACTTTTCTTTTTTTTTAATACTCAGCCCGTCTGTCTTTTGATGGGCCTAATCAATAAAAACGCTTCCATTGCATACGGTCCTTACTACCTGCGTTGGGTGACTACTCTCGTCACTTGACACTCTCGTCACTTGACTGTGGCTCTAAATTGCTACACCCGTAGCCAATTGTATTCGCGTAGTTCTAGTGTGGCATAATTTCATAACCCTCTACCACCCCTCAGAATATGAGTTGTGTACCCAAGGGAGTAAGTAGATTACGCTCATTCTGTGTTCCATTCATCCATTTGGACTTGCCCTCGAGAAAGGAATCTTTAGGTCATTCGTCACACACGATGTTGTTGGGGCCCTTCATAGAAAGACACACACGATCTATCATTTACTGAAGTTTATTGGAACTATTATGGGTGATTAATTTGGAAATAATAGACAGTCTGATAACCACACACCATTACCATTGCTATATTGTAACAATTAGGCTTCGTTTGAGGTAGGAGGAATCAAGTTCTTTTTCTTCCTACAATCCGACGAGTGATACAAACGTCAAAAATATATAATGTTTTTTCTAAACACAAATAGCAGTTAAAACTGAAATGCGAAGTCAAAATAACAAACAGCTTTTAATTAACCCGGAAATATGGACAGTTTTTTTAATATTCAAAAATTTAAAACTAACCCCAGTGGGTGAAAAGTTTACACTTTGGCCGTAACGCACATCCGTCAGATATACAACTCTTTTAATTAATTAAAATTAAATCAACCTCTCGCTTATTCAAATCAAACTTGTCTTTCAAAAACATTCATATTGACATTCCTTTGTCTAAAACTATCCGTTTTTAGCAAGAACAAAAGAAATATGAAACAAATGCATAATTAATGCATAAAGCTGGCAGAAAAAAAATATATTTAATTAAACCAATACCCAGGTGGTTAGTAAGACTTTGTGAAAACTAGTTGCACAAATGCATTGCTGATTTAGTTTAATTACAAAAATATCCTTTCAACTGGTAATTTAATTAGGCTTTACAGAAAAAAAAGTTAGAAATCCAAACAGTCATCGCAATTATCTAAAACTTGTCGAGTGTTTTATTTGTAGCAAATCGAGAGAGGTGCCCCCTGTTAGAAAAAAAAAACAGCTTAGAATTATTCTTACTGTCACATTCACAGATTCTGGGTGAAATAGCATTTTTTTTAAGAATTGCAAATTAAATAAGGAAACACTTCACGGAGCTTCAGTTACCAAAATTAGAAAAATTATAATTCTTTAGAAAAATAAAGAGCTAATGTAAGAATTCTTTTTTATAATTTTTTAGGTTTGTTCTACATTTTTCGTAAAAGCCAAAATATTTAAAGAAAATACTTATGCACTTTCAATGGATTTTGTTTTACGAAAAACACCTTAAAAAATAATTATTTCACAGTTCTCAAGAAATAATTCACTCAATTTTTTTTTAAAAAAATGGAGGCTGAGACAAAAAAAAAGTCATGCCTTTTTGCAATCGAACGGGAATTTGAAATGTCAAATAGATTGTTAAAAAAAAAGCCCGATTATTGGTTTCGCAGATAAAACAATGACCACTGCACTTTCAATGGACCGTTTAATAATTATATTACTACTATTCATATAAAATGGCTTATATTCCATTGTTAGTTTTGTATGGCCGTCTGTCTTAACATTATCAGAACAAGAAAAGGTCTTATTTAAAAAGCGGAAAAGACATGACACAATTGAGTAATATCAAATCGACTGTAGTTTTCGTTGATGCCACAGAATTCATAAAATATCAGTTAAAATTTAAGAAAAAGTGTACTCTTACCAAGTAATGTTAAAAATAAAATTCGAAAAATAGAAACTAAATTGTATTCTGTTATTTGAAAGAGATTTGTTTCCAAATTATTAACTTAAACCACATGGAACTAAAATACATTTGTCTGTACTTTCGCAGTTTATTAAAATGACTTCCATCTTGTTCTTATTTGTTTCATCGTTCTAGTATAGTTCTTCAAGTATTCTTTCATCTAATTCTCGTAAAAGAGCCATTTCTTAAAATTATATAATAATTAAGAAACACGTAATTTAAGATATCTTAAACATTTCTTAAACACTATCATACTTCAAAGAACTATCATTGATATGAAGTATAATTTTAATATAGCCATAGTCAATCGTTAAATTTTGTATAAATATCAATCCTTTAAAGGTAAGCTTACTTTTAGTTTACAAAAAGAAAAAATTGTTTTGCACCATAAAATAGCATGCATATTAAGTTGCCTTTGATAGAACTACCAAAGCAAGTTTTACACAAATATTTGACGATAAACAAGTTTGAGTTTCTCTCGCAATCATTTATTTAATGAGAAACATGAAAGGAAAACTAACTTTCGTGGTACGATCATTATAATTTTTCACTTTAATTAAATTTTCAGTCAAACGGGATTATAATGGTAGTCGTTAAATGAAAAGTTATTAATGCACAAAGTAAAATAAACAAATACAGTTATTTTAGCTTTATGACGTATTCCTCCAAAATAATGCATCGCAGAGTTTATTTATCAAAATATTTATAAATATTTTATACACTTTCCAGTAAAACTGCTTATTCCCTGCAGATATTTCATATTTGATAAAAGAATATCCTTCAACTTTCTTAATGTATTTACTTTGAAAGACTGCTAAATTTCTCAGATATTCATTCCTTTATTATTTACTTACGAGATAAAGCTATCAACTTCCATTTTAATTTAAAACAGCTCAATTTTACTTTATGAAACGTGCGGCATACAAATAAAATTTTCAATGAATTCAATTTTTATTTTGTGCTTACACTTTTGTGCTACTACCATACTCAAAGTTTTACTTTGCTAGCGAAATACAAAGATTTAATGGATTAAAAATCATTAAAAAACAAAATGAGTTTTGTAAATTTTTCTATAGAATTAGGTTAATTTATATTGCTAATAAAAGTGTAATTTTAAAATTTCAGAAAATATAATTATTAGACATCTATTTTTAAATAGATGAGTAGTAAAATAAATTTCGCTAATGTTAACTAGATACAAATGCAAAATATTTTCAACGTCATTTTTCTTTCTGAAAATTATTAACCACGATCAAAATAAAGCTTCCAATCAAATGGCCAAACTTTCCAAACTATTCCAAACACTGACTTTGTGTGGAAGAAGTGCATTTTTAAAACTCTTAAAGAGTAATAGTTCCTTCCATTGCAATGAAAATAGATTTTAAAAAATGTCCAATTGAAAGGGACTAAAAATGAAACAAAGGCAGCCTCGCTTCTTGCAGAATCGGAACAAGAGTAATTTTGGAAGAGTCCTTAAACTAAATAGTACCCCATTTTAGAACTGAATAACTATTAAAAGTGTAGAAACAGTCAAAGTAAAGAAAAAAATCTATTGAAAACTTATTTCAATAAAGGGTGTTTTTATCAGTTTTTCCATATCGCTTTTTATTTCGATATTTTTTTTAATTAGCCAGACTTTTTCCACAACAAAAAATCACCAGCAATGAAGCGATTTAAAAGTTTTTTTCTGGAAAAAACAAACTACAGACTTTCAATAAAATTCGGTCCCAAATATTTATTTAAAATATGTAGTAAGGATATTTATTTTTAGATCCCTTGCATTTCATCAACAATTTTTGTTTTTTGCTGATGAAGTTCAAGAAAGTTTAATTATAATGAAAATAGAAAAAAATTATTCACGTAAATGCTTTCATTTGTATTCTGAAGTTCCGTTTTTGTAGCTAAAAAATTCTTGACAAAAGAAAGATGGGACCTTGAGAAATGCGTAGCAAAAGCAAGTTAAACTTAATTCAGCGCGAAGACGAGATTTCTAAAACTAGCACTGCCATAAACGGTGACTTCCAATACAAAAAAAAAAAAAAAAAAAAACGGGTATTTGTAAGGAGCCGGGGCTCAGTTGAAAGAGATACAGTAGAGTCCCTTGGGCACACTGCTTTTACCAATTTAATTAGTCTGTGGACGCACGGTGTTTAAAATGTGGTCTACAGGGCTATACTTCCCGTTCCATGCCGTAGGAAAGCTTTCACCGCTTTCTAAAACTGTGATATTGAATGGGTCTAGACGAATCAAATGGCAGGGAATGCAGGCAAAATGCAGTTCATCAAATAACCAGCTTGCTATCTATTTTTGAAATTTTTATGAACTAAAAAGACAATTAAGTAGTAAGATGTTTATAGAAAATTTAAAAATTAAAGTGTGTAAGTAGAACATATAGCAAAATGAGATTTCAGAAATTGCATGCAAAAAAAATGAATAGGGATGTGCGTGATAAATTAACAATTCAAACTCATTTTTTTTTTACGTTTCAGTTTTTGAGAATTTTAAAAAATAAATGGAATGTAACCGCTTGACATATGTGGAAATATTGTATAAATTAATTTAGCCATCACATTCAAGATCACTGTAACAAGTACACTTTTCATGGAAATTAATCGTAATTCGTATAGACCGTCGATTTTGAAGCACTTTCAGATTAAAAACTTAAAAATTCCATAATGAAATATGACATTTTTTCGATACTTGAGCAAAATTAATCGCAAACACGGGGAAGTTCCACCTACTGTGTGTGTTCAAATAACAATTTTTGTTTTCGTTCAATAAGTATTTTCGGATCCAAAGTAATAGTTTTCCGATTATTTAAGTATAAGTATCGGATGCCGCCAGAAAATAAATTGTTTCTTTTGTTTAAAGGTCTTCGCATTTCTGAAATTGCCTGTCATGATATCAAAAATTATATTAAAACTGCACTTTTGAAAAACTAAATAACCAATAAAATAACCAATATTGTTTTAAACCCTTCACTCATGACAAATAATACTACAAACATACTCATCTGCATTTAAAAGTATGCCAATCAGGGAAGTTTGAAAAGAAAAACTATTAGGAGACATCAATTGTAAGTTTTTTAACTCTAAAAATATATTTTTAATAAAAATTAAAAAGTTTGTTGAGTCAAAATCAGTTACTTGTAGTCAATAGTCTATCTCAACAATTTTTAAATGCAATTTGTCCTATGAATCTTCCGTTTGATTACCATGACGCAAAGAGTTTAAAACACACACACACACACACTCAGGACCCTTTTCCTGTTTTTACTTGAGAATTGAACCTAAAATATTGATACAATAATCCTGGAATATTGATATCATAATCCTCTCCAAATATTGAAAAATAACCCAACCAGCAATAAATGACTTCTTCTCGCCACACAAACCAAAATACTACTGAAATAATTAGCACGACTTCACGGAAAACTCGAATTAAATAAACTGTTAATATAAAGCACAACTTCAATCATTTTAATACCGGCGTATATATTAAATCGCAAATAAGATGACCATTAAAATTATTTCAATGCTTAGGAATATTTTTAGAACCTTGTTTAATTATGGACCAGATAAAAAATTAGGCTTGAAATTTTTTTAAGATCATTAAAAAGATCTAAAAAGTAAAGTTCCACTAACTTTAGAACGTGATGTGTTCAACATAATAAAACGAGATGAAATCCAATTACTTTAAGTTAACAAGTTTTTTCGCCGAAGTTTTTTTTTCTGCCGTTTGAGAGATTTTTTATTGCGCTGCTGAAAGTTTATGTTTTTTCTATTTTTATTGAGGATTTCCTGTTTTAATAAATAGTTGACAGAATATTTTGTTTAAAGTGCTGTTTCCAGCTGATTGTCTAGAATTCAGCATTAAAAGCATTAATTGTAACTTACAATTTTGTCTAGCACACGTTATTATGTTTAACTTTATTACAAAAGAAAAATTGGGATAGACGACATTTCTATCAAAAATAGACTTTTTTTTTATCAAGGTTTAAATTGGGGGTTAAGCGGAATTCGCGAGGGCTGCGATATAGCTCAGTACAAAGGCTGATGGAGTACTACTTCATGTGCACTTTAAATCTGAACAATAGGTAATTACTAACTTAAAAGTAATTTCTCTCTTCATCACTATTATGTTTAAACAAATGATGAAAGCATTTTAGTACGCTACGTCTTTTACACTACGATCAAGAAGTTAGATGCAATTTATTTTAGTTTGTATATTAGTTTTTTAGTTTAGTAATACTATTTGTAAAATGCCATAAAATACAGTGTATTAAAATCTGAAATACTACGAATATTACAAAATACTACAGTAATAATAATAATAATACAATATTACAAAAAAGACAGCCATTAATTTTTTTTTCTCTTAAAACAACATAACTATTCTTTATGTTTGCAAATGAATGAATTTGCATTTACAAACTATGAATTGAAACCAAATGTTTTTGTTATCTATTTTAGCAAATTATGTAAGAATCACATCTACTTTCAATTCAACTAATAATAAAATTATTTTAATGATTTGATTTAAAACATTAACAATAAAAGGGTCGAAAACTAAAAGTTGTAATTTATCAGACGGAACGGTCGTTCCGCCCGCCAATCTCAAAATGACGCCAAGGGCAAACGGCAGTTATGTATATATACAGGAAATATTTCGCTATGTTAACAGCGAAATCGATTTTATTTTTACCAGCAAAACTAAACTTCCTAGAACAACTTAAAAAATACAGTAGAGAGGTTTCGTGGAATACTTTAAATAAAAAAAATTTGGTTATTCTAGAATAAAAAACATCGGAGAAAAAAATTATGGAAATTTTCGAAAATGAAATCTTTCGAGCAGTTTTAGTCAAATTGTGACCTAATTTTTGCTGAGACCTACAGCTATTACTAGACCATGAATCTCGAAGCGGTTTTTACTAAACGATTAAGAATTCACCAATTCACATTCTGCGTAAGTTTGAAGTTTCAAAAATACTTCTTTATATTTTTAATTAATTAAAATCTATATTACCTTTGGCGGTATGGTCGCACGATAAACAAGCCATCCTAGCGGCCATGTATCTCCTAAAACGCGCAAAGGTTTGCTATATTTTCGGCGAAGAGCAGTTAGTAGCGCCGTTAACTATTGGAGGGATTGTAACAGCTTGTAAAATATATGATTAACCAAATATCTAAATAAACAGATTGAAAAAAATGTCTAATTAATAAACGAAATGCATCATTTAAACTGTTTGGCATTTTTATTAGAAAACTTATGATTAACGCGAGTTAATGAATGGATGGACTAATTGATTTATGAATGTAAGCAATCATATTTGCCTATTTGGTTGCCATATTCAGTTACCAATACCATTCAAAAAATTAATCTTTTTTTTTTTTATATATATAACGGCTTAAGGTTTTATAAAGGTTTAAAAAATAGTTTTTTTTAAAGAATTGTACTTGGTTATTGTTTTTCGTTGAATAGGCTTTATATTTTTTAGTTTTAATAAAAGAAAATTGAAATAAATATGCCTTCAAAAGTGTATGAAACAAGGTATAACAGATGGTTGCGGTAAACAAAAAATAAAAACTGCGATGCAAGCTCGAAATGTGTTGAAAACAATGATCGGGAAAAAACGTCATCTAAGCGGCTCAGTGACAGAGAAGTTAAACGCGTCCACCTCGTGATCGCGGGTTCGAGCCCCGGCTGAGTCGTCGGATTTTCTGGATGGGTAAATTCTGGGCGCGCATGTCAAATGCTTATGTGGCGTGTAAAAGATCCATGGAGGGCCCAGTTAGCCTGAGTTCTCTCGAAAAAACTAAATCTCGGCATCCACAGAGAGCACAGATTCATTGTAATCTGGGCGTCATTGGTAGCGAGAGTCGCCTAGATGGTGCCACAAAAAATGGCTTTCAGTTCTGGGGAACATACTGAGTCTGCAAAGGCTTGTACGCCAGCGTTTCAGCACCATTAGAGAAAAAAAAGTCAGCTGGAAATTTATTTCTAGATGACGATGACGTTTTAATTTAATTTCATCGATGTGCAGTTCACTTTCACCATTTACAATATTGATGCTGAACCATTTTAGCTTCCCTTCGGCATTGTTCCCGGTGGTTATACAACTTTCCATAGACATTGAAATTATGTATTCTATTTTGTTGTCATATTGATTTTGTATCCTTTGAACTAATTCATAAAACATGTTGGTAATCCTCCCTACCTTAAAAAGAATCCTATAAAATAAATTTAAAAAAAAAACTACTGATATCCACCAAAAAAAAAAACTTCGTAAAAGTAAACAAACGCCAATCTCAAAAAAACACACCCCTTTTTTTAAAAAAAAGTCATTATGGCTAAAAAAGCCGTGATATAAAATGAATGCCAATCTCTTGTGTAAAACTTCCTGGTCATAATGAATAGTATAATTTAAGTTTTGCTGCTATAAAAAATTGCACTGTTTGAGGTTGGTGCCCATCTTAACCACCCTCTATACCTCTATATAAATGTATTGAGATCATACATTTGTTAAAGTTTTTTTTTAAAGTATCCTTCGTTATTCTGATTTAGTAATTGAAGTTCATTTGCGTGATTTATTTTTTTACGGGGATTAAGATGGGCACCAACCTCAAAGAGTGCAATTTTTTATAGCAGCAAAACTTAAATTATACTATTTATTATGACCAGGAAGTTTTACAAAAGAGATAGGCATTCATTTTATATCACGGCTTTTTTAGCCACAATTCTCATAATGACTTTTTTTTAAAAACTAGGGGGGCTATGCCCCCTGCTCGCTATCGCTCGCCAACCCCCGGAATTGCTGCGCAATTCCACTGGCCGCTTCGCGGCCGGCAGGGGGCTTCGCCCCCTGCTCGCTACCTTTCGACAACCCCCGAGAATTGCTACGCAATTTCTCTTTGTTTGCTAAACAAAGAAACATGCACGACTATTAAAAGGATACTGCCAATGCAGGAATGCTCATCTGTAAGATCTGGTCGCCAAATCGGGCGATACGCGCGCCAAGATTGGCTTGCACAGACAAAGAGGTAAACACCTGGTTGCGGTTAAAGATGGTGAACTTTTAAGAGGATTTATCAGCCAACTTTATTTTGATTCTGACTCGCCAGGTGGCGTTACAAATTTTCGCCAAATGATGCGTCTGGCGATTTAAAATAGGGGATATGTTTCTCTTTCTGGGGAGTGGAGCACGGCAAGCTTTCTCAATCACAAGATAAAGATTATTCGATTAGAATCAGGTTTAGACTAACGAAAACTGGTTCCGGTACTCTTTTGCGAGCCCGGTCGATGTTCTGGAGGAAAAAAAATTGTGTTGTTTGGTTATTTCTCTTTCATTAAATTTTTTTATTTGTTTAATAAATTATATTTATTTTGTTAATATTACGATCTTTCAGGAAACGATTTCTTTTCTGGTTTGCTCGTACTAATACATTATATTTCTATTTATAATTACCGAGTTTTGATACCGCTGTGAACTGCTCTAAAGTCATCCTTGTAAACTTCGGAATACTAGTTTAGCTTCGGCACATAAACAGTATTGTTCTTAAGGGCTCATAGAAGTCTTAAAAATGTGCAAAGAAGGTGATCTTTAATGTAATTCTTTAACAACTCAACATATAAGTGTATTTTTTATATGTAATTTTATAAAATTTATTTATTATATAACAAATTTTAAAATTTATGAAACTTCAGCCAAAACTAAAATAAATGATAACAAACATAAAACTATTTGAACACATTGGGATTAGGCTTGCGTGCCAAATTTTGAGGTCAAAATTGAAGAAATGAGCAAGAAAATGACTTTATATTGTACAAATATGTACAAACAAAGACTTGTACCTAAATTCTGAGCTCAATTTTAATTAGAATTAAAGCTTTTTTCGTTAAGAGCTTTTTTCTAAAAAAAATAAGAAAAATTTAAGAAAAAAACTCTGAAAATAATTACTTATTAAAATTGAGTTTGGAAATTAGGTATAAGTCTTTGTTTGTACATATTTGTACAATATAAAATCAATTTCTTTGTCATTTCTTCAATTTTGACCTCAAAATTTCGCGCGCAAGCCTAATCCCAATGTGTTCCAATAGTCTTATGTTTGTTATCATTTATTTTAGTTTTGGCTGAAGTTTCATAAATTTTAAAATTTGTTATATAATAAGTAAATCTTATAGAATTGCATATAAAAAAATTATACTTTTATATTGAGTAGTTAAAAATTGCATGAAAGATCAAACTATGTTTTGTAGTACCTTCTTTGCACATTTTTAAGACTATGACCCCTTAAATCTAGTTCCGTACTTTTAATTGTTGGCGTAGCAATCTTTATGTTTGTTAAAACTAATGGCATACTAATGCAAAGTAGAAACCCCAATGTATAATGAATCTGTCGTATTAGCAGTTTTAAAGGCAATAATAAGGTCAGCAAGATACAAACAAACGCGGGTTTATGGTCTTCAAAAACATGTGCAGGAACCTTTCGTATTGCTAGTGACAGTTTGACAATTTGTTCATTCGGTTGCTCTTGTAAATTAGACACTGGTCTCTTTATTACAAGCCTTACTCCCGCCACTAATCTGTACATTCGTTCTGAAAGAAGCTTTCTACATTGCACACCTTTGGAGCCGGGAAATCTTGACGTGTTTTTTGCAACTTTTCAAGGCCTCTAAAATAGCGTCGGACTGAGTGATTGGCACATTAAACTTTCAGTACTCTGCCACTAAACGACACATGCTCTTGAATGTTGCTCGAGAAGTTCTTAAAGAATTAAAAAGCCTACATGTGCAGTTACTTAAGTACTAGAATGAAACTCTCGTCGAAACGCAAGGGTATTATAATAACATTAAGTGCCACCTATAACCACTTCCGCACAAGAATTATAACTTCAGAACAAATATAGACTAACCCAGCATTCAGTTACAATTTGAATCTTCAACTCTAAAAATTGGCCACCATAATTACATTTTTTTCCCGCAAATTAAATAAATAATCTTTATAGTTTGCTAAATTTATTTGCAGTTTGAAGAATAATTATGTAAAATTGAACGAGTCACATCCTTTCCGTGATCTTTGGCAATGCTTTGAAAATCTCACCTTAAATTACACGAGATTCTTGTAATTAAGTAACTATCAATAACTATAATATTTGAAAAAACCTGATATATCCAGAACATTTGATGATAAACATGAAATAACTCCAAATTGCACTGATAATTAAAGGAATTTAATTGTAAATTAATACCAATTAGCTCTTTAAACAAAAAAAAGTAACACTGTGAACCACTTTCTTAGTAAACAAATATAATAAACATTAAAAAAAAATCACATTGTGGTATATATTTTATAACGCCATTCCAAATCGATTAACAAAGAAAAAATTAATAATCTTTAACATTTCAAATAAGGTTTTTCGTGATATTGCTGATGGGGCAACAGTAATTTAAATGACTAAAAATTAAATTCCAATGCTACTTTAATGGGTCGCGTTCATCGACATGACAAGATGACAGATATCCGTATGGACGTACAAACAGAAGAACAAAAAGTATGAAGTTAGGTCCCTGCTGTCCTATCTTTCGATGACAAAAATGATCATTAAGTTCTGATGGATAGAACAGATTTCGTCACCGAAGTAAGGACAGACAGACGGGACACTTTGGGAAGACTACCATGTCAATACCTTCTTTTCTATTAAAAAAATGCTTCGAATTTTAAAAAAGATTATAAAATATTCTAAAAATAACGTCAGGGCTTCATCCTCATTGACTATACATCCCAGGACCCCTCCCTAAACATTTTTAAATAAACGTTTATATTTCTCCCTTCAATAAATCCACAGACTACGGCCGTCATTTTAATATGAAGACGGCTCCTTATGCATTTTTTTTGTCCTGCAATTAACTCATGATGTTATACAAACACAAAGTCAAAAAAGTTCTATAGGATGACTAACGTTCGAAATAATCACTAGTGGGAACTTTTTCCCCAGCTGTACATATCAAAATAGCTAAAAGTATCCAAGCGCCAATAGCCCTCGTGTAGCTCTAGTGCGACGATAATTTAAACCAAATCTAATCTAAAAGTATCCAACCTATACTACAACTAAAGTAGTCAAGTTTAAAAGTCGCGCGAAATTCTTTGACTGGATTTATAATGAGCTCCGCCCACTTTTCCATGTGGTTTAGGTTTGCAGTTTGAACGATTTAGATATTGGCGTTTTTTTTTCCTTCTACGATTTGGCGACATTTATTTTTGCGTGTCATCAAATTTTAAAATCATAGATTCTCGTTTGTTATGAACGTTTTTGTCATAAAAAGTACTTGAAATGTAGAAGCATCATTTAAATTCTGTATTAACATACAAAGATAATGCATGAGTGAATTATTTAAATTAATAATAAATCTTTTTAATCAATTAAGCCAAGTTGTCCTACAGATGTCGCCACGATTCTCAAAATGAAGCTTTAAAAAAAATTAATAATTAAAAAACTGATTGATATTGCTCCTTCAAATCTTTTTAAAATTGTCTTTCATCCCTATTTGCGTATCTGGTGCAAACAGATCATACGTTTAAAAAATACTTTTCAAGAAACTATGATTTGAAAAATAAAGCATTACGTGTATAGGACTGACAGTCCCTCTTAACAAATACAGTTTAGTTTTGAGAATTTTGAGACCGGTAGGGGGCTTCGCCCGCTGCCCAATCTCTCTCAGCTCCCAAGCTTGCACCCTTGGATTACTGTGCAATCTCATCGTAGGGGCTTCGCCTCTAGGCTCGCAAGCGAGTAATAACTCGGCTCGCACCCTTCAATTGCTGCGCAATCTCATCGTAGGGGCTTCGCCCCTAGGCTCGCACCCTTCAATTGCTGCGCAATCTCATTGTAGGGGCTTCGCCCCTAGGCTCGCAAGCGAGTAATAACTCGGTTCGCACCCTTGGATTGCTGTGCAATCTTCGTAGGGGCTTCGCCCCTAGGCTCGCAAGCTAGTAGATTGCGCACTGGTACCTCCTCGAGGCCATAAAGAAAAACCAAACACTAAAATAAAAAGCAAACCAAACTTTACCCACGTTACATTTCAATTTCTACTTCAATGCCTTAAAAACCGCTAGTGAATAGACATGGCTGGCCACCATACACTTTGTGGACCTGACACTTATACCGATTGAGACCTTCAGTAAAAAAATTGGAGTTGTCGACATAAACTGTAGGTAAATTCCTACTTTAGGGTCTGGTAAAAAATTTAGCCACTTTTTAGTGAGTGATTCGAATAATTATTTCCAAGCACCGGACCACAAAGATGGTTTTAATTAAAGGACATTTTCCTTTTACTTTGGATAATAAAGAATTAATGTTATCAGTTAAATTCTTGAAAATTAATGGAATTACAGGTAAAATCCTACTTTTTGGTCAAAACTTTTCAACATTAATTAGCCGTCAGAAGTATTTTGCACGCAATATTAGTGTAATAAATAAATGGGGTTGTTTCACGGAGGATCTGGCAACAGCTTCACAGTCTCGCCTTCATTTTCTCGAATTACTTTTGTTTTGCAGACCAAAGTTATTTATATTCAGGTTAGTGTGCTTGGTCACCGAAAAAAACCTGAATATATCTCGACCAACCAACCTACCAAAACAAAAGTAATTCAAGAAAAATGAAAACAAGACTGCGAAGCTATTGCCAGATCCTCCATGATACATTTATCGTCGGTCAAATGACTAAATTACGAATGTGCTATACACAGGGACGAAAAAACTTTTTACTGTTAAGCCCAGGGTGTAAAATAAGCACGACAGCTAATCTCTAGAATTGGTATACATTCGTGGTTGTACCAGACTACATTCTTAGATTTTGTATTACAAATTTTCTGCAGCTTACACCTTTATTAAAGCAGCTACGACAGTATAACTCGCACCAATACCTAAGCTATGATGCCAACAACTCACCGTCGAAAAGATTTGGTATACTTCTTGTAGTCGACAACAAAGACATAAGAAAAGATTCACTTCAGTTTTAGAACAATACACGGCTGGCCACTATCTCTCTATTAATTACTATGAACCAAAACCAACCACTTCTCAAAATAATCATCAGTGCCGTGAGCGTAACAACTCAGAAAAATAAAATCAGTTAAAACGCACACTCTGAAAATAAAAGTAACGTAAACATTTAAAAAACGCCTTGAAAAGTTTCAAAAGAAACAACTTATTTAAAAAATAACGCTCTGCTTGTTTTTGTTTACGATTATGGTGTTGCCATTCGTTAAACAAATGGTAAGAAATTATTCGCCATAGTTTTTCCTCGTCTCGTCTGGAACGACCCATCACTACAGCGACTCAATAATGACAAAAAAATATATAATTCAAACTATTGTAAAGCACATATAACAGTTACAACTGTAAAAAAAATATATAAGTTTTCATTTTTGGTATCATTTAAAGTGAAATTACACCAATAAAACATTTTTCGAACACTATGTTTGGTTTGGTTGAAAACTTATAAATTTTGGTAGGCAAAATGCAATTTTTGGCTTTTTTATTATTTTTTAATTAAAAAACTAACTTGAATATTTTAAAAATATTTTGTGGAGATAAAATTTGGACCATTTTCTAGGTTCCAAAAAAAAATTGGAGTTGTACTATAAGAATTGTGTCGTAGAGATTAAAAAATCATGACTGTAATTCCAAAAAAAAAAAAGTACCCATAACTTACGAACCGGCTATATATTGGGTATATATGCAATTAGCAATTTGTTCATAATAAGAAGTCTACAAAATACTAAAAATTCAGAAAAATCGTAGAAGCCAATTTTTTTTTATTTCAATTTAGGCTAAATACGCCTTTTTTGCCCTTTTACAAACTATTTTTTATTAAAAAAACTAATTTGAATTTTAAAAAAATGCCTTGCAGACAAAACACCTATACTCTTTTCTACATTCAGTAAAAAAATGGGAGAAAATTGGTGAAAATTGTGCCGTACAGATCAAAAAGCATGACAGTAAATAACAAAAAATAAAATAAAAAAAACCCATAACTTGCAAACCGAATATATATTGAACATACATGTAATTAGTAATTTGTTCATACATAAAAAGTCTACAAAATACCGAAAATTCAGAAAAATCGTAGAAGCCAATTTTTTTTTTTCGATTTTAGTCAAAAAAAAGCCCTTTTTTAATTTTTAATTAAAAAACTAATTGGATTTTTTTTAATTATTTTGTGGACAGGACACTTAAACCAATTGAGACCTTCAGTAAAAAAATTGGAGTTGTACTCCAAAAATTGCGCCGTACAGATCAAAAAAGCTTACTTTTTTTTAATATAGAGAGAAAAGGGGTGTTTTTTTTTAGATTGGCGTTTGTTTACTTTTACGAAGTTTTTTTTTTTGGTGGATTACAAAATTTACTATAAAACAACAAATCCGGCAACGGTGAAGTCATGAACTTTTTACTATTATTGTTTGGTAAGTGTCCGGTATTGTTTGCATTATCTTACACAAGTCGTTTAGTAAAAAATTAAATTTAAGTTTAAATTACTTTGTTTAATTGTACATCAAATAATCTGAGAGCATTGAAGACGGTTATCGTTTATGCCTCAAGCTAATGCGAGAACATTTAAATATGCAGCGCGCTTTTAAAATTAATATAAAGGCAGATAAAATCCGAAATGTTTCAAAAGGATGAATTCATATAAAATTTTGATTTCTCTTTATAAAAAAAAAATTTGTCCGAAAAACCTTATCAAATTTTTACAAAGATGCTCTGATCTCTTGTTAAATAATATTTGTTGTATCACAGAGTTATAATTTAATGCAGGGGAAAAACTACACGCAAGTAGTTAGTAAAAAGTTTCAACACAAATCATCATAAAAACCGCATTTAAATATCAATTTTATTTCTATCTAAAAGTCTGGAGATAAAATTTATTATAGAAGAGAAAATTTACACACAGTAAAAAGAAATTTTAAATCCTCACTAAAACGTAGAAATATTGAAACGGGCGATCCGAACAGGGTCGTAACTGAGAACTTAAAAAATGATTTAAACTATTTATTGGGAACTTATCTTCTCTTTATAGAGTAATAATTTGATAGCCAAAATATGATAACTGTTTCAAATGTTGGAACAGTTATCATAGTTGAAATTATTCAACACAACTTTGAAAATTTTTACGTTATTTGACATTTTTTAGATGTCTGAGCTACAGAAATGTAATTGTTAAAAGTAGTAAAGTTTGACCAAGTAAAGTTGGCATATGACCAAATTGAAAGGAACGAGATATATTTTTACAATAGAATCGAAATGTGAAAGATAAAAGGTAAGTGCTAATGATAAAAAAAAACTACTAAAGGTAAGAGGATAACCTCTTCATACTGGAACAAAATCCTACATATACATATACATAATTTTACATAAAAATTTCCAGAATATACATGTATGTTTTTGAGTAATTAATAAACTATTCTAACATTTTTCATGCAAAATGTCTTATACATTTTAAGTTTTCTTCAACTATAAAACTAAATGCAAGGCTGAAACTATTCGTTATGTTTTATAAAATTAGCGAAAATTAATAGAATACTGTAAAAGAAAACTAATATTTCAGTTATTTGAAATTCACTAACTGAATCAATTTAACTTAATATATTTCTTTGATACAGTCATACAATACTGAAAATAATACAATGTTAACCATTGTTTAACAAGTTTTTATAACAATGAAAATAGCATGAAACAATGGATATGATCGAATTTTTGAAACTATCGATGGATTGAACAATTTTTTTAAGAAGTTAATTTTAAAGCAATAATGCTTAAAGTTAAATAAAACATTATTTGAAAAAATTACCAATTCAACTTGACTAACTTGTTTCAAAATTTCTTAGCAATTAGTTCAAATTTCAATTTATAAAATCCAGAATGTGTCAAATATTTAGATTGATCAGAAGTCTCTTGTAAGTTAGATCTTCGTTTATTTAATCAAAATATGAACTCATATTTATTCCTTACAGTTGATTGTAATAAAACGAGTTTCAAATACGTTGTTAAGACATGTTTAAATAAATAAAGGCGATCACTTTCAGAATATAAATTTTATACAGAGAAGAAGGTGGAACCTATGACATCATATTCGCATTCGGTGCCGAAAATTTGTCGGATTGGTTCTCCTAGTTAAAGTTGCCCATACACTTGCACATGTACTTGTAGTTACATAAGAGGAACGACAACTTAGTAGCTCCGACTGCACCAAACTCTTCCTTTTTGTGCCAGAGGCAATTTAGTGCCAATCGCGTGCACTCTAGAACTATAGCGATCCGTCACCGAGCCATGGTGGGCGACAGTTGCTATAATAAAGTGGTTGTCACAACTGTCTACAGAGTCAATATATACCAACTATTAAAAAAAATGAAATGCGATTAAATACATTCTCAAATATTTAAATAAACATGTTATGAAAAATTCATTGGATTTTAAAATATTATCGTGAACTTAATAAATCCAACACAAATTACATGTTTTCCAAAATAAACTTCGATAAATTCTTGTTTTAATATGGAATTACACACATCCGCGGAAGAATCCTCTCAGAATCCAACACTTACACTTTATCGTATTTGGTTGGCGCCGAGTGCAGTTCAATTTGAAACCGGAACCTTAATATTCGTTGTTTATAAATAAAAATGATAAAATTGTGTATTGTACACTCTTAAAACAAAAGAGTGAAATCCACTCCAGTAGGAGAAGTGCATTCTCGACACTGGAAATGAGTGAATATTAACTCAGACTGAGGAAAAATCACTCGTTTGGAGTGATCCTGTCGGAAGTTTAACACACAAAGGATCCATTCCTCTAGGAGAAGTGCATTTTCTAGACTGGAGGAGTGAAATTAATGCAGACCGAGTAAAAATCGCTCGTTCGTTTTAAGAGTGTAAAGAGTTTAACCAGGGCCTGCTCTTCCATAAGGCCTGTTAGGCCCGGGCCTAGGGCCCCTAAATTTAAGTTTCTATTATGCTAAATGCTGTAAATCCCCAAAATATCAGTAAACTAAAGAAAATTCGGATACTCCGCTCAATTTTAAGTGAGAAATTGACCTAACGTTATTGTTTTTGATCGATGTTTGTAAGGAAGCCTATAAAATTGTATCGAAAATTTTATACATGGGTCATATAGCACCATCATCATTGGAAATCATACATAAAATTTTTCCGTAAAGGGGCCCCCAAAATAGGTTGTGCCTATGGTCTAAGATTTCCTAGAACAGGCCCTGAGTTTAACTGAATCAAACCCTTTCCATTTCCAGCAGCAGGAAGAAGGACCGCAGGACCAACTCCCTCGTGGCCCTGATTGCCGAAACAAGACCAGACTACATCGAGATCCACCCTCAAGGGCGACTGGTGATCCCTCCCTCCTCCTCCAGTGGTCGAATGCCCGAAGGAGTGCTGGGGATCCGGCTCGTCTACTTGTCGCCATCAGCAGCGAAGCCCACAGAAACAATGTATTCGTAGCCCGAACAAACGAAATAAAAATTTTAGTTTTACGTTGCATTGCACATGCATCTAGCCTAATGTGGTAATTTTTAATGTATAATTTTTAACCCACATCGATTAGCGGCCAACTGACTTGATGACAGCTCTCTGAACACAGCTTAAACACTTTACGAATAGCTCTTTATGTAATACGTAGATCCTTTTTTTCCTAAGTCCAAAACCACATCGAATGAAAATAGTATCCGGGATGGGAATTGCTAGCTCAAGTTGAGATATTTTTTTTTTTTTACTTTTGGAGCTGAAACGAGCGAAATTGTAACTGCAAAATGGCTCTGATTGCCAAATTTGACGGTATTTTGACGCCATTGGAGTAGGATTCCTATCACTATCCAGAATTATACCAGATAATTTTAGAGAGAGTAAAACATATAAATCAGCACAGAGATAAAAGAAAGTTGCGGCATAACTTTTAAAAAAATGGACATGGTGCAATGCGTGTATTTTATACAAAATATTGCGTTTAAAACATTAAATACATGGAGAAACGACTTCAATTTGAATTTATTGAAGAGATGGGCTAAAATTTGATCAATCATTCTCAATATAGAAAATGAAGAATATGAAATGAATAGATAGAAAGTAATTGCTTCTTATCCGTTTTATACTAATATTTAATTCAAATAAATTAACGTCTAATATTCGTCGTCATACAAGCCAGATTTAGCTAAATTATAAAACTATCAATAAATTGGCAAGTACAGGATATTTTAAAATAAATTGTCTTTTTAAAAGAGATATTTCACCCAATACCCATAGAAAAAAATTTCTAACAAAAACGCTGGGCTAAAGTTTAATACCCAAAAGCATTGGATAATTTTCTGCTCGTGTTCAAATTCGCATTATTTGGTTTTCGCTCCATAAGTATTTTCCGATTGACAATAATCGTTTTCCGATGAACCAAACACCTTTGTGGCGTCAGGGAGGCGTGGCTTGTGATTAATGTAACTCGATACCCCGAATAACTTTGATTCAGAAAGTAAAAATAAACTTCCGAATACAAAACTTACGCCTGACTTGGAAGTCCAAATTTTAATAAATTTTCTGGCTTTGGAAATATACTATGTATGCTTCAATTACTTACAAGGATTTCGCCCTCATAAACAATATGGCAAAAAAAATATATAGTTCGTTACATCGAGGTATTAAATAAAAATGTCATTTTTATGGGATATCCTTCAACTGTTATTGTCAATATTCAAAATAACACGTTTATTAAAGTCTAACGTCATCTAAGCAACTACCTTAAAGGTAGTGCATAGAGTTTCATAACTATCAATGTATAAAAAGGTATTGTATTTCGTAATTTACAAGCGGCAATCTTGTATGCGGTAGTAGGAAATAAAATAAACATTTTGAATCGATTGGATGAAATGAAATTTTTTTTAAAATATTAAAACTTAAGAAAAAATCAACTTCAAAATTTGAAAAATTTACTTAAATTTGTAATTTTTGTAAAATACTTCAATAAGTTAATAAAGGCAACCCACTTTTAAAAGCCCACAACGCTAGAATAACAGCTATTAAATATAAATACTGTATTTAAACGTTATCTAAAACTATGAACATTGCAGAATTCAAGAAGAATCTAGACAGTTATTGGGGCTGGTAAGCAGTAAGCTTTTGGAACCACCTTGTAAGATCTGTTGTCCTGGTCGTCAATTTCTGCATACGTATAAAATACTTATTTTAAGACTTAAATTTAATGCATAAATAAAGGAAATGTATAAGACGAAATCCCATACTCAAATATTTTATAGCGAAACAATTTAAAGCGTTGCGATTTGAGAACTACGTCGTAACGTAAGATATAAAAAGATTTAGTACATTTATGGAAAGTTATTTAAAATTTAAAGGCAATAAAAAACTTCACATCATGAAAGATCTCCTATAACTTTTGAATATGGTTCCCTTGAATATCAGCACTCGGAATATTTTATGCAAGAAAGAACCGGGTTTTAAGTTGATTTCAGTATTTTATTTGCATAAATACAAACACAAGTAAAATTTTTTTACCATTATTTTTACTCGATTATACAATCATGTTTTATCAGAGAAGTATTTAAATGAATTTTTGAAACATTAAACTAATTTCGAAATTTTTAAATTGAGATTTTGTGTTTCTATACGTTTTAGAGGATGCGCTAATTCCGAAAATAGTTTTTTGAACTTTGGTCCGTAAAAGATCTCCTGACTTCAAATTTAGTACGCGAATTTCGCAAATTCAATTTAGCGAAGTCAGTGGCGAAGAGGTTAAACGTATTTCCCTCGTAAGCCCAATATCGCGGGTTCGAGTCCCGGCTGAGTTGTCGTATTTTATGGATGGGAAAATCTTGGGCACATATGATTATGTGGCATGTAAAAAATTCCTGGAGGGCCCATTTGGCTTGGGTTCTTTCGGCAAAATTAAATCTCGTCATACACTCTTAAAAAATCTGTAAGGTTACTAAGAATTCTCTAGGAAACTCAGCTCCCATAAGTTTTTTTAGTAATGTTACATGAGAAACATGTGTTTATATTACTAATTAAAGCTTAGTATCCAATACAATAATTTAAATTGCAAGCATACACTGTAAAAAAATTCAGGAACAACGTTACTGGGAAATAATGGGCAGCTGAGCTGCCCAATTTTTACCAGTAATGTTCCTGGAATATACCAGTAACCTTCCCCAACAATATAGAAACAATCCCACTTAGAGCCAGTAACTTCTCTGGAAAATACCTGGAACCTTTCTGGAAAATAACTGGAACTTTTCTGGAAAATACCAGGAACCTTCTTAAAAAATACCTGGAACCGTTCTGGAAACTGAGCGGTCACCCAACTGAACTTCGAGCGACATCGTACGCTGACGAAATCGGGACTTTGGACTCCACAGATTTAACAAGCACGTCTGTCCCCGAGCACTCGGGCCCATCCCTCACGAATTGGATTTTCTACTCTTTCCCAATACAGATATCCGATTTATAGAATGACTGGCAGTAGGTGGGATTCGAACCCCCGAACTCTTGAGAAGGCTGAATCCTGAGGCGGATGCCTTAACCACTCGGCCACATGATAATGAACTTCGCGATACCAACAACGTTACAAAACAACTGATTTTGAGCGAGGCGCCTCGAGCAATGGCGGCGGTACATAGCAAACGTTGCCAGATTTGAAAAGGAAAACCTGAAATCCCAGGAACTTATCACGAAGCGATGGATACTTGAAAAAGCCAGGAAAGTTCCTGGTATATATACGGAAAGTTAAGGAAATTTTTTACAGTGTACTATAAAAACTTCAGTAAACGTAACAAGATATATTCTAGTAATCAATACCACTTATGTAGTATCTTTACTAGGAAAACGTTAGTAACTAGCAGTTTCAAAAATGTTACACAAGAGGGCGCCACTAATTTTTCTGTTAGTCAGGTATTATTTCGACTTTTCCAGGTACAGAACTCGCAACCTCAAGATCCGCTCGCTCGTCTTGCAACGAGAAGTAGCACGTTTATCCACACGGCCATCGGGACATGCAGATTCTTTGCGTGTAAATAATGAGGTTATAATCTTGATCGGATATAAAGCTTTCGGATACGAGATCGGTTTTAGAAAAAATTTAACGCAATTTGTATGTTCTAAAAAAAAGCCACGTTTTTCGGTTTCTTATCGTTGCGATATCGATTCGTTATAATTTTTGATGAAACGTACTTTGATTCAATTTTCACCTTTGACCGATATCGAATCAGACTTTTATCAATAGAATTTCGTTAAACCAATTGCCGATGTTGTCTCGTGCACTTTCTATTACGGACGCGATCACCCGTTAGTTTTTGCTAAATCCGATGACCGATCGAACAAATTTCGAGAAACAAAACAATGCAACAAGGGAAACTACGCATCTCTCGAAAAGATAGTCAGGAAGTCAGGTGGCGCTGTAAGCGTTACATTAATTTACTTAGTATTGCTTAGTATTACTACAGCAGTATCTTTAATATGCCTACTATCAGAGATTGGTTACAGGTGATTTTCTAGTAAATGGTGCGATACCTGTAAAGTTACTAAGCAATCGTTAGAAAATTCCCGCCAAATTTTTTAGAGAGTACTTGAACATCCTCAGATTCATTGTAATCAGCGCATCAAAATTTTAAGCGAGAGTCGTCTATATGGTACCACAAAAAGCTTCAGGGACATGTCGAAATTGTGGAGGTGGCGACAGATGGCAACATCTGTCATATGTGTGTGTGTGTGTCTTGTGTTGTCCTACTTGACGATGGTTTATAAGCGGGTCCTTGCGACCAAGCACACAAGCCTGAAAATATATGTCAACCAATCCAATCCAATCCAACCACAAAAAGAATGGCTCTCCGTACTTGGGGATTTGCCGAGTCTGCAAAGGCTTGACCGCCAATGTTGCAACCCCGTAGAGAAAAAAATTCAAAAACTTAACGGACGTCATAAGGTTTTCAAGAATCTCACGAATGCGCAAATAGTAGCTAAAATAGACCATTCTAGGTTTTAAAATTAGTGAAAAACGAAAACCTTCTTGAACAAATATTTAACCAAAGAGTAGCTTATAAAATGTCCATTATTGATAGGCAATTGAAAATCGTTTCTCGCCCCAAGAGAAGGATTCTAGTCACCAATGCAGTAAAAAAAACCCTTCCAAACTTATTCAATTTTGATTCACTTATTTACTTTATAAAAACAACTTCAATAACTATTCCATTGTTTATTCATCCACTTGATAAAAGAACCACATACTAGACAAACAAAAAGTATACTAAATCTTAATTCTCATTGGACATTTGCAAACGGGGCTTGTCTTTTGAAACAATTCCCCTTCGTGCCAGAAACTTCTTCTTTACTTTTTCTTTAACTTTCTTTAACTAGAAAACTTTCTTTAGTAAATAAATAATTTTTTTTCAACCCTACTTGTCGAGATGTGACGAGATTTCAGTTCGTAAGTAGCAATATTATATTGTAGTTTCCCACTTTTTTGCATTATACAACTAAATGAGATGAACAATTCAATAAAACTAAATTCATTACCCTTTCATTTTTTTTGTTTTGTTTGTTTCAAAAGACTCAGTTTGAAACGCAATTTGCTTCTGATCTCACCAAAATCTATTTTTTTATGACGATATTTACCTGTGTTGGGAACAAGAGAAGTTATAAAGCATTAAAATATTAATAAACTAAATATTAAATAATTAACCAATAAAAACACGCTAAAGCTTCTTTTAATATGTTTTCAAGAAACCGATTAAATTTTTTTGTTAATTTTATACAAAAGCCGCCATTGCGGAAGTGACGTCTAGCGTTAACTTCAGATCCACGTTTACTACACGATGCTGCTCTTTTTATGCTGCTCTTGAGTCGTCTTTTGGCAATTATATATTAAAAACAATATTTCTATTAAAAATTAGAAATGCTTGCAAATAAAATTAGCTTTGGATCCGCAGGATTATCCTTCGTAATTACAATGATAACCAAAAATTTTAATGAATTATATTTGTGTTAAATTGAGTTGAAAGATTTTTTTTAACTAAAAATTCTGAAAATAAAGGATTAATAATAAAATAAACTCCTACCAGGCCCCATCTTAAGAATAAATATTTTCAAAGGGATGATTAAATGTGTATCAATATGGAAACACAATATAATAAAAAATTAACAAAATCTTTTTTAATAAAAACATGTTCCCAGTTTTATAAGCATTCTAACATTTTAAAACAATTGCTCCCAATACAACTGACTATTTTATGCACTTGGCGAGAGCCGAGTAATTGACGCCAATTATTCCGTTGATCAACAAACCGAATTCCGGCGAATTGTCGCTATTTGACTTCCATGTTAACGAACGCGCTCCAAGACGTTACCGAAAGTATTTTCACTGGTCAGTGACTGGTTTTGCATGTCACGTGGGCACACAAAACCAATCGCTGACCAGTGAAAATGCTCTCGGTAACGCCTCGGATGAAGAGTGGCGATGTTAGGCAAAGATACAAAAAAATTCCTATCGTTCCTTGTATGCCTAGCTTTAAAGTCCAAACATTGAAAGGTTTTTCAAACACCAAGAATTTTTCCCATATAGACCTAAAAGCACACCTAAAGCAATTTACCATAGAAGGCCGCCTAAGTGGGCCTTTGTAGAATTCCAATAACAATCTCACTTTTCAGTCAGTCCCTTTCAGTCCCAGTGATGCCATTTGGCATCACTTTCAATATTTTTTTTCTAAATGTTTATGTCCCGCTATGACATCCAAACACACATTATTCGATTCTTCACACTCTGTTCTATTAGAAAATATTTTACATTAATCTCAATAGAAATCAGAACTACTATTTTTTTTATTTAGAAAATGGCTAACAAGCATTTCACTTGATTTTTGGAAAGTTCACTTCAGTTCCTCATATTTAAAACACAATTTAAACTATTTCGATTAAAATAATTATTAATTTTTTTTGATAATATGGTCAGATACCTTAAAATATATAACTCGAAGGGTTTTTAGGTAATATATACTTTTTTATTTTGTTGTTTTCCACAGTTAAAAAATTTTGGCAATATTTCAAAAACCATATAAAAAATTAAAGTGAATTTTTTTCTTCTTATGGAAATCGTATATTTGACCTAAAATAAGCTTATTTTATGAATATCAGATGTTTCTGTAGTGTAGTAAAATTTTGGGATTGAGAGGGTTAATATTCACTTTTGTATTAGAAGAGAGTATGTTCAAGCTTTTCAAAAATACCAATACCGAAACAGCTGTTTACAAGTAGATGTTGTTCATTTATAGAAAATAGTAGTTTGTGGGTAAAAGTACGATTTCAAAGGTCTGGCAAAATACTTCTCAAATCAGAAATTTGTTAATGACATTTTTTTCCGAATTAACTATTAGTTACAAAAGCTGACACATTGTTGCCATTTATAAAACAAAAAATATTTTAACTGCTTAAAAACCCATCTTCAATTCCATTCAGTTGATTCACGCACCTTTCAACGAGTATTAAAACAGTACTTTTAATAATTTCAGGCAAAACACATTTCTAAGTATATACATTTGAAAATACGTTAACATAAAGAATGTGTGTAATATTTTGGGAGTGAAGAACCGATACAGTCAACATAGAAAATTTTAAGGACATTCATAATTAGTAATGAATCGGTCATTGTTCTTCATGCACCCGGAGTTAGTAAAAATATTTTTCTTCATATTACTTTTTAGTCTGCATTTTTTATAAAGTAGTAAAAAGGGTTGTTTTTTTTTAAGGAAAAGGCATAAAAGAGACAAATGACTTAATTAGAACATTCTTTGGAGATTGTTATCGAGGTAATAAATTGGACTTAAAGAATGCGTTATCTCTTATCGGGGACTATTGTTAAGGTGGGTCTGGGTTGCGTTTGTTTTTGCGCTAGGATGAGTTTGTTGCTAGTTTTACAATCCTTAAGGGTCATTTAAAAGGGATCGCCTCCGTTCCTTATCTCAATTCAATTGTTTGCGTTTCTTTTGAGTTAAGTAGCTTGAAGTAGAGTAGGTTTGAAGCTTATAACAATGGGTGGTTGAAAAAAAGTGTATGGTTAATGGCTAAAAAGAATTCTTAAAATTAGGGATTTAACCCTTTCTGTCCCAGTGATGCCATTTGGCATCATCATGTTTGTGAGCATAATAAAAAAAATTACAGGACTGACATCTATTGGGATATAATATTTTCTAAATAAATAATATTTTCTAATAGAAAAAAGTTTGAAGAATCGAATGATGTGCTTTTTGATATCATAAATGGTTATAGACGATCAAAACAAATCTAAAATGATGATGCCGAATTGCCATTGGGACTGAAAGAGTTAAATTAATTGCGAAAGAAACAGTCAACTAAATCCTCTGGATCTGCAAATTCCAACTTTTCTAGTTCACTGGTTATGTCTTCTCAAAAATTCAATTTCCACATAGTTAAAACTTCTCTGCACTGAAAAAACCGTCCTACGTAAATTACAAATGACAAATTCGCTGGAAGCCTAGTTCAATCCGGTTTCATACAGTAAAGTTACACCAAATTTGCGTTGTAATGTTTTTCCGTTAAACTGCAGGCAATATTTGGTACAACCGATTTTAAGGTGTAAACTTCTTATGTGTAACGTTACTCAATAAATTCGGTGTAAACTTACTCAATGAAGCTGGAGTAATGTTACACTTAGGTTTCAAGTTTGTGTTTTACTCCATAAAACCGAAGGCACCCCTTGCTGCCTCGTTAATTTTTTTGCGTTTCGTGGGTTTATTTTTACTTGCTCGCACGTAAGTAAAAATAAACCTTTAAAATCACACAAATAGATGTCCTCAAAATATATTATGGACAAGTATTGCTGCGTAGAAATTCTTTCCAAGGCAATGAATAGAATGTGGGAACGGACATCTGAGCCCCCCCTCGGGCAGTGACGTGTCAGGTGCCTCCCCCCCCCTGTGCCAATCCAGGGAGGAATTTGGGAGTCAGTTTGGCAAATAAACTGACGTGAAACAAGGACATTCTGTTGTTAAAGGGTGGCATTGAATGGATCGCTTAATGCTTGAGGCAAATACTTATTTTTAATGTCTTTACTTGTAAAGAAAGTATGAAATTTCTATAGCAGTTGGGGTTTTTTTTAGAAGAAAAAGTAAGAATAATTACAATTAGAAGCGTAGTTATCTATCAGAAACTATTCTCAAAACAATTAAGTTAAACCGGATTTTTTTTATCACGTTAAATGTTTTCCTAGAATTTATTCAGAAAAGAATTACTTGGATGAAAATGTTTACGAGATAAAAGAAAATAAATATAATAATGCACTTTAAGACTTTTCCTGAGCAAGCAACATTCTGCCGAAAACAAGAGAAGTTTTAGACGTTACCATTTGGATAGCAAAACATTTATAAAAAATTCCGGAAAAAATAATTTAGCATTTTGAATTGTAGTAAATTTTTTAATCAATTTTTCAACAATGAATATTAAGTTTTGAAACAAAATTCACGATTGTATGATTTGATATTAGTTAGTGGTGATAGAAAAACAATCACGAAATCAATAAGTTCCTTAGGTTAAACAATTTCACCTATTTTTAGGCCCTATGAGGAGCTTTATCACAGCCAATTAAGAACGATATGTTTGAAACCTTTCTTGTAAAAATCTTGTATTGTCTTTTATATAAACGTACTTCTTTTCAGTTTTCAAAACAACAGATTGTTTAATGCTCCCCGATGAAATATTTACAGGTGCATACAGGTGCACAACAATAATAAGATAGTATTACAATTAGATTAAAAACTGTAGTAAAACACAAGTGCACTGACTGACAATGTCTATAAAAATATAAAAAAGCGAAATTAAGTATCAAATAACTTTTTTTATTAACAGTAGTATTGCTATCAAAAGGCTTCGTTGTGATATTAGTTAGCCAATTACTGATTAACTAATTAGCTTTACTTATACTATACCATACTTAGAAAGCCAGTTACTATTTACAATATTATTTTGTAGTGAATTAAATGAACCCCACACTATTACCATTACCTTGCAGTTATTATATAGTATCCAGAATATAAGTGACAAATGCTACTTATAAGTTCAATTTTCGATTGATGACTGAGTCTCTGTTCCAAGACGTAACGCTGCTACAATACAAAATCCAAAGATTTCACTCGCCCCACCAAAAGAAAAATTAAATCAGAAAACCGTGAAATGCATTCTAAAAGTGGCGAATCTCTAATAAAAATAAGTAGTCTTACCTTTTTTCCAAAGGGGTGGGTTAGGCTAAGGCTCGGTAAGGCAATTGGCAAACTTATAGGCAAATCCCTAGGAACACTGCATGGGCGCAATTTCGACCTCAGATCCAATCTCTCCGGAGAGGTAATGTTGTTTCTCTATTCGTCTGACAGTAGCCAAACTAAAAAGGCCAAAGCTTTCTGACAGTCAAAAATTCTATCAAAAGTCAATGGTCCGATGAGTCAAAAAGCCGTAGATTAGTCAAAAAGTCAATGGTCTGGTTTTAAGTCCTTTTTTATAATTCCAAGACACTGTAGACCATGCGACGAGCAAAACATTTCCTTAAAATCTGGTGCATCTTTGATTCGTCTACGAAGGAAAGTCACTTCATTTGTCCTCTTGCAAGTCGGTCCCTGGTCGTTTGCAAAATTTGGTCACATTTGATGGTTAGAAAAGTCCTGTAGATGTTAGTCCACTGAGACAGCTATCACCAAACCTTTTATTTAGCTGTTTTTTTCCTCGTCTTCAGATTAGTATCTGAAAGAAAAAGATAATTTTTAAATGTGTAAATGGACGCATAACGGAGTCGGATAAAGATATTATTGAAAGTTTTCAATTGTGAACATTTACGAGAAAATAATTTTTTTTTAATCTTAGATCACTGAAAAAATAGCCTCGTTACAATATACGCTGATATAAATAATTATATATTGAGGTAATTGCTTATTATTTCGGAAAGTTTTAATAATGCAATCAAATTCAAACTTAATTTTCATTTTTTTTCCTTTGCCGATTTCAATGTTCTTTGTGAAATTTAAATATATTTATAATTTTCTGAAAGTTTTCAATTGTGAACATTTACGAGAAAATAATTTTTTTTTAATCTTAGATCACTGAAAAAATAGCCTCGTTACAATATACGCTGATATAAATAATTATATATTGAGGTAATTGCTTATTATTTCGGAAAGTTTTAATAATGCAATCAAATTCAAACTTAATTTTCATTTTTTTTCCTTTGCCGATTTCAATGTTCTTTGTGAAATTTAAATATATTTATAATTTTCTGAAAATTTTGACTGAACGCTTTTAGAAAATCAGCTCTTCATTTATGCATGCATTTTAGAGTGTATTTTTTAATTTGGAATGCATAAAACGGGATTTTACACTTTATTTCGATCGGGAACAATAACATACTTGGATCAATTTGATATTTTTTTAGTCCATGCGAAGAACGGGTGTTTACTAGTAATCAATAAATGTAAATTTAAAACGATAAACAAAATTAAACAAATATTTCTTCAATAAAATTTTATACAAGGATTAATTTAAAATATTGTTGAAAAATCATTATAGTAACAGCGCACAAGCATGTTGCACAAAATACCTTCAAAAAATATAATTATTCTTCTGGAAGGGTTGCTTATTTGTTTAATTGCGTCATGATTGTCATGCAAGTAGAAATAATTTTAATTCAAGTCCATTTTATTTCCAAATGGCGTGTAAAGTCAAGGTTAGCGTGTAAAGTCAAGTTAGAAACAGACCTTACGAAGCACAGGATGGCTGCATATGTCAGCATTGTCATTCCAACAAGTAGCAATTTCAAAACAAGCAAGTTACAAACGGGGGGGGGGGGGGGGAAATTTCTTAAATTTAATGAAAATTATCTTGTGACGAATGCTGCTGTGGGCAGGTAAACTGCAGTAATCGCAACAATGAGTTGCATCATTTTTGCTCTGAAATAATTTTTTTCCAGTACGTTTTCTTAAAGATTAGGGTAATTGAGTGTTTGCAACAATGATCTAAGTCATTATGGAAATTACTATGACCTATTAAAAAGAATGGTCATTTAAATCTGCGTTACCAGGTCAACAATAGCATGAGAAACCATTTCAAACTAATATTTGAATAAAAAATTAATTTTTGCGACATGAATTCATAGGAATGTGTATTTCATTTAGAATCATAATAATCGCTTGTTAACCCAAGCGAATGCTACCAACACATTACAAACGGTTGTTGCTAAAATGTGTCTTTAGAGTTGAGAACTTTTGAAAAACGATGTTTTCAATTTAAAAAAAACATATAATTTGAATGAAAAAAAAAGCTAAAAACTGATTTATATTGACCGCGAAACGTAAATCGATCTTAGTGCATAAAAGATGAACTGCGGGTTATTTATTAAGTTAAAAAAAATTGAAACCAAATATTCTTTTTAAAAATTTGATTAAGTTATTATTAATAAATATTCGTCATACTTTATTGTTAGCAAACTTTATTGAATTTCGAAAGTGAACTTGGAGAATTAATTAGTTGGTAAGGAAATATAAACCTCGTACTTTTAAGCCATAAATAACATCACGCAATTAAAAAGCATTAATTTTAGAGAAATAAATTATATCAAGTATCACAAACGTCAAAAATTTGATGATAAAGATTAAGTTTATTGAAGTCAAAATAATTTTAATAACTTATGGAACCCTATAAAAACCTCATAAAAATATGGAACATATAGAACTATTAGATAACCCGACCAGATGATTAAATAATATTTTTTTAAAAAAATGAAAATTTAAAAGATAAGGTTGCCTCAATTATAATATTCTAAAATTTTGGAATTTTTTTTAACTGTTTTCAGGGCAGTGATAAGTCAAACATAATTCTTTTGACAGTTTCGTTTAGACACGTCCTAGGTGAATTAGCTTTATTTTTAAACAAAGCTATATTTGAAAATAAGCAATAAAATCGAATATGTATATTCTATGTTATTCTTTAAAATAACATAATGCGATGTTAACATAATTGCGATGCATGTTAAGGCGATTTTTAAAGAAAATTTGCCCTACTTAGAAGTACTGTATCTCAAAAACTGAGCCTCTTATATGCTTGGCATGTGTCGGAAAATTAGGGCAAAAAAATGTTGGCAAAACTAGGAAATCATTCAAGGGATCAAATCATTCATCTTACACTAGTGATACACGAAAGAATTTCCACCCTAATTTTCTTTTCTAGCTACATTTTGTATTACAATTTGACTGGACTAAAATTGATTCGAGAGAAAAAAAAGTACTTGTCGAATGTCAAAAGAAGGTTTTCAAGATAATCGCGCTTCCCCCAAAGAGCAGATGATATATATATTTTTTTGTTATAAGGTTATTCCTGAAAAATGAAGAACTGCAAACTTTAAATATGCGCTCCAAATTGTCGGACATCATGCGGTTTTTGAGAAAATCGCACATGTAGAAATTGTAGCTGCCATAGATAATTTTTAGGTTTTAAAGTTATGGAAATGATATTACAGAGTACACTCTTAAAACAAACGAGTGAAATCCACTCCAGTAGGAGAAGTGCATTTTCGACACTGGAAAGGAGTGAATATTAAATCAGACTGAGTTAAAATCACTCGTTTGGAGTGATCCTGTCGGAGGTTTAACACACAAAGGATCCACTAGAAGCGGAGAAGTGTTTTTTCCAGACTGGAGGAGTGAAAATTACTCAGACTGAGTTAAAATCGCTCGTTCGTTTTAAGAGTGTATATTACATTTGAATGTGTTGATAGATACTGTGTGGTAATTGAAAGTCTTGTAGGGTTACACACCCAGTTTTTACTTTCAATTATCTCATGTGAAATAACGTAAGGAAAGTCATGCGATGGGGTCTAAATCCGAAATCCTATATATTTATTTTACATGGAAGTATTCATTAATATTTTGGACATAGCTGTGTGTTTCATGAAATAAGATAAATTCTGTATTAATTTATATTAACATTTATACTTTTACTAGATTTTTTTATACTTAAGATAATACAAACGACAAACAAGATGCTACAACTCAGGAAATTTAAAACTATAATATAATGTTAATTAAATGTTTCAGATTTTGTGTAAATAAAATCCACTAACAGGGAGCCATATTTTATTTCAAAAATTTAATATTCAAGATAAAAAAAAAACAATAAAACGTCCTCCTTCTATTAAACATCATTTATAAAAAAAATATTAATGAAGTAGTTTAGCTAACACGAAATCATGAAAAAAGTTGCAAAGCTTGTCACGCATTTTAAATGGGTTCGAATAAAATACGTAGAGATTAAATGAGCTCTTTCAATTCCAAAACAGTTTTCAGTGGATCATACCGAAATCACGTATAAAAAGAGCCAATTTAACGTTTATGACGAGATTTTACTTTCCAAAAGTGCAGGAAAAACGAGATTAAATATTTGATCATGAAAGATATTAAATATTTGATATGAAACGCAAAAAGAATCCCGTCTAATGGAACTAAAAATAGTGCCGGCAGTAAAATAGTCTGAGACTTTGAATTTTTTCTATTTGTTATTATTATTATTATTATACACTTTATACATATTACGTCAGATGAATAACAAATTATTAACACTTTTGAAAATTGCAACGCGAATGCCTATATAAAAACATAATTTCTGTTCTATATAGAGAAATAAAATAGAGAATTTTATAACAGTAAAATTTCAGGGGCGACATTCTTTCAATAGAATTTTTAATTAAAAAAACGAATTCCAAGAGTAAAGTGCATTGAAATAAAATCTTAAAAGAGTATACTCTTTCAAAACAGCCAATCTAGAAAATCCATTACCATTACTTAAAATCTTTATATAAGTGAGGTTAGAATTATTGTCACACTAGAGCTAAACGAGGGCTATTGGCCACACAAACAAATGTAGATATGTTAGAAATATAATTTTTTTTTAAACTCACAACTATAATTTTAAAAAAAAGAGAATTTGCATTAACGTAAGAAAAAAGAATAACAATGGTCATGTTTCCCATCTTGAGTGGCATCAGCTGTGCGGAATGAAAATAATTTCTTAATAAATTTTGTCTACTTCGTTAGTTTCAAGCGGCTGGTTGGTTTATAAATAAAAATTTGCCATAAATAAATAAAAAATAGTTATTTTAAATCTATTAAAACGATGTATCTTCTAGCAAATAAATACTTCCCTTCATTTTATCGTACAAGTCCGCGCGGACCCGATTAGCTGTCACGGCAACTGATTGGAAAGTGAAAAGATTAACTCACCAATTGAAACCAATTGACACCAATTGAACTTTAGCGCGGACCGTTGAATAGCTAAATATAGAGAGGGCTGCATTTGGTTGAATTATCATGCTAGACCCGCACGAGGGTTATTTACGACAGGCGTCGTTATTTAGAACCATAGTCAAGTGACGAGCCGACACCTGAGCAGTCACCCAACGCAACGTTTTTAAGGGCGACATCGTACGCGGCATCGGGTCTTTGGGACATATTTAACGGGCACTCTTCCCTACATAGGGTATTAATCGTCGGGCTTTTTGGACTTACAAATCATTTATATAGATCGGCAGTTATTTCGGCCACGTCCGGGCCCTGGGAACTTTCGCAAGCAAACAAACTCCTTAACGACTGGATTCCCAAGCCCCCAAAAGTAAAAAAAGATTTAAATCTACAAAATTATTTGCGTACACTTTCCTCTCAATAAAATGTCCAAAGGTAGAAAAATTGTCCAATGCAATTCATTTATCTACATAATTATAATTACATATTACACATTATTTCAATGTCAAAGAATTTATTATACCAAGGAAATAGTAAATGGTATTACTATAAAATTGGATATGGATTTTCACAGTAGTGCAAAATAGAACATAATAGAACATGTAGTATGCAGTAATTCAATAGAACATAAAAATGGTTAAAATAAATAAAACTATATTTCTCGGATTGTTTCCAACAGAGATATAATTCAGTTAAACACATGATTCACTAATTTTTAAGCGGTCCACAAGACCACGATTGCAAGTGCAACATTTACTCACAGAAAAAATTCGAAAATTGTTAAACATTTTACCTACTTGTGTAACATTTTAAACTAATACTTTTCGCCACTTGCCTAATCATTCTTTTTGAAAATCATTTTAATCATTTTAATCATTTAAGAAATTACAAAGATAAAATACCAAATAAAATCCTTCCATTCGAAACGTGCAACTTTAATAAAAGTAATTAAGTGTGCTTTTTCCTCCCTCAAAATTTCTCATTCAAAATTTTAATTGAGAAAATATAATGCGTAAAACTATCGAAACAATTCGATTTAACAAAATTTCCTATCCTATGCATAAAAGAATAAAACTCCAAAATATCGAAATTTGATAAACATTTAATTACCAAAACATAACATACGTTAAATTTGACAAAAATCTGAGCACTAATTAATGTGTTGAATGTCTCTTTTAAATATAAACGAGCAACTTACATTATTTAAATGAAGCAATCATAAAATTTATAGATTATGATTTAAATCAAACTTACTTTTCAAATAAAAGCAGAATATTTTGGAATTACAAAAGTTATATTTATTCTTAGTAAATTCTATGAACGCGTAGAACACTAGTACAAGCAATTAAATGTCGGAATCTGCCAAATTATTCGAAAGAGTTTAACTTTTGCAAACGATAATTTTAGTGGGATAATTTTTACGTTAATTTTATTTGAAAAGGCAAACGAAACATACGTATTTTATTCCAAATTACTGAGAAATATTTTATTTTTTAAAAAAAAGTATATAATATATCGATTTATAAGAGGTTTGTCAAATTTAGGTAATAATGGTTGGGTAATAATGGTTAGGTAATAATGGTCAATTGTAAACGATTAATTTAAATATTTGTTTTAAAAAGTGATTACATACTACTTCACCTTTCTTATTATGTTCGCCGCTCTGAATCGATATTTAATGATTTTTTTAATGGTCAAACAAAGTATTCACAAGTTGAAAGATTGATTTATATTTCTGCAATACGCAGATGTAGCAAAAATGGTCGAATCCTTTGTTGTCGATACAGCAGTTTTTGTCTGCCTTCGTAAGGTAGATTTGTTTATCCAAATTTAAAAAAAAAATGAGTGGGCAGATGCTCTTAAACCGTTTGGCTCTGCCCAAGTAAAATCATTCTTTGTTAAGATTTCGCTGTCATTCGTTGAATATGTCTGTGTGTGTAATGCTCTTTTAAATTCAATATTTGTTTTATTGTTGTTTTGTTGGTTATTATGGACACCAAACTAAATAAAAGCTATGATCTGAGAATAAAATAAATTTCATTTGTTAATGCTTGAATTTTAGTACTTACCTGGACCCGGGCATGATGTTTAGGTGATAAGTCCAAACGACGGCGAGTTTTCGTTCACAATCTATGGTTCGATATTTGTCGTGGTGGAAGAGGACGAAAATTCAATTTTGGTGAGATGGTTGGTTGATTGGTAGACATATATTTTCAGGCTTGTGTGCTTGGTCGCAAGGACCCGCTTATACACCATCGTCAAGTAAGACAACACAAGACACACACAAACACATATGACAGATGTTGCCATCTGTCGCCACCTCCGCAATTTAGACATGTCCCTGAAGAGGAGGGAAATTTTCTCCAGGGACCTGTACCCCAATGACCGACCACAGGACTTTCGGACCCAACAGATTTTACGAGCACGTACTCCGCATATACTCGGTAAGTCTTCAGTGGCACCGGGTCTCGAACTCCCAACCTTCCGATCTTGAGTCCGAGATCATGACCACTAGGCTCCTTACAGCCCCTTTTTGATGGCCAACCACTTCAGTTCGAAGAGGAAGGAAACACCAGATAGAAACTGAAATACAGAGGGTTGCGGAAGTATCTTGGATGAAGTATCGACTATAATATGGTATACCCGACAAAGTAATTACAACCCGACATTTTAATGGATGGATTTTATGAGGGTTATCAAGACGAGTTCTCCATTGTCCTAGAGCAGTGGTTCTCAACCTTTTGTAGGTGACGACCCCCTAATGCCACAATATAACTTCGCGACCCCCCCCCCCCCCTGTCCTACACATGCTGTACTCTTTATTAGCTACTATATTTGGGTATTTTTTATTTTACGATGGCTATCCCGTGAAATATACCAATAAATCAAAACCCATGACAAAATTAATTGATTCTTAAAGAAACTGAATATTTATGCTGCTAAAGTTAAGAAATCTGATTTTGAAAACCTCCATTTATGTTACGAATTTATAAGTTCCGAAAAGTTCCGAATTTAAAAGTTCCGACAAGCACAAGTTTCTCATTAGCATGTTGCAACGTAACGTACTAGAATTAAAATTATCTAATAATAACATAAAAAAGTTGAAATGTAAATTAACCAAGATATAAAGTAAAATAATGTGTGGTGATTTTTTTCTTCCATTCTAGTTGTAAAATTATTGTATAAATTGTATAATTGTATGAATATAAATTGTATAATAAATTGTAAATATTATATTGTATAAATTAAATATAATAAATTAAATATATATTTTTTTATTTAAAAGAAACTTTTTGCGACCCCCCTAGGATCGCTTCGCGACCCCCCAGGGGGTCGCGACCCACCGGTTGAGAACCACTGTCCTAGAGGGAACTAAATTACCTCAAGTCTTAATGTCGATGTGCCGCGAATATTTTGTGTGTACAAGTTGAGTGACTTTAATATGCTTTCAAAATACGTTTTTGAGTGATTACCGAATGGGAAAGAGTCACTATATATTGGCTCTACTAATGTAGGCTGAGTCGTGACAACAAGGCCCTCTCCCATGGTCCTTAGCCTGGTCAACGCACGGTTGATCACTGGATACTGATGGTTCTGAGCGCGAAAAAAAAGGGAATCAACTCGCCAAAACTATGTATCTATTGTAGCTAAGTGTTATCTCTGCGTGTGAGTGCAAGTCGATATTGATGTGACGATATTAAGTGAGTGAATCGAGAAAGAAGACATTTTTTGTTTGTTTATCTATTTGTACTAAGGAATAATTGATGGTTTGGAATCCAAGACTAGTGGACGAGCGAAAATGACGAGGACCAGCAGGAAGGAGGAGTTCGACACTGTACTCCTAGAGCTGGTCGCCAGGTGAGAGCGGGGCGCGATCATTTCGCTAATTTAGAACAATGCGAATTGCGGTTCAGTCCACTGAATTTCAATGTTATATTATTTTATAAAAAATAATTATAAATGGTCAGTATTTGTACTGCAGGGTAGTGGAGTGGTATTATTACAAGTAGTACAATACGTGTATACCCAACCGGACAATTTCTAATGACTTGTACGAAGCTTGAATAATGTTATGATCGTGTCGCCGTTTTTAACAGGTGGATCCGATAGACACATAACTATCAAAATCAAATTTTCCGATTTTTTTCTTTTGTTCAAAACGTTTTTATCTTTTACTTAAGGGGTCGTAGGAGTCTTAAAAATGTGCAAAGAAGGTACTACAAAGTATAGTTTGATCTTTCATGTAATTTTATAACTACTCAATATATAAGCATAATTTTTTTATATGTAATTCTATAAGATTTATTTAATATAAAACAAATTTTAAAATTTATAAAACTTTAGCCGAAACTAAAATAAATGATATTAAACATAAAGCTATTTGAACACATTGGGATTAGGCTTGCGCGGCAAATTTTGAGGTCAAAATTGAAAAAATGACCAAGAAAATGACTTTATATTGTACTAATATATACAAACAAAGACTTATACCTAAATTCTCAGCTCAATTTTTGCTCGAAATTATTTTAAGAACTTTTTTTTCTAAAAAATTAATTAAAAATTTTAAAATTTTGATTTGAAATTTTTTTAAAAATAATTTTTTATTAAAATTGAGCTGTATAAGTCTTTGTTTGTACGTATTTATACAATATAAAGTCATTTCCTTGGTCATTTTTTCAATTTTGACCTCAAAATTTGCCGCGCAAGCCTAATCCCAAACAAATGCTTAAATGTGTTCAAATAGCTTAATGTTTAATATCATTTATTTTATAGCTTTGGCTTGAGTTTCATGAATTTTAAAATTTGTTTTATATAAATAAATCTTGTAGAATTACATATAAAAAATTATACTTGTATATTGAGTAGTTAAAAAATTACATGAAAGATCAAACTCTACTTTGTAGTACCTTCTTTGCACATTTTTAAGACTCCTATAACCCCTTAACCACTCTGACACCCGAAGATCTGAACTCCGACTTATGCGACGTAGTAGGGTTAGAGGAACGACTCGTAGTGAGCTGCCATCGGCAGCCATGGCTCACTACGGAGCCCGAATAGAGTGGCTAAAGTGCTAGTTAATTTATAATTCTGATATTGAGAAAGGAAGTAAACCCAGAACAAAAACGGGAATCGAGCCAGTTCCCGTTACAACGCGCGGACTGCTAGCGTTATGGCCTGCGATCCAAACCACTCAGCCATCGGGCCCCACATGCCACCCTATATTGTCTCCGTGTTTTATTCCATGGTGCGGTTGGTTCCCTACCCTACTATGGTTCGGTTTTGAAAAATCGCCGCACTTGAGCTACACGAGGGCTATTTACCCTACTATGGAACTCGCCAATCATCCATGTGCAGCTCTTATGCGACGTCAATCCAATCCAACCAACATGAAAAAACAGTTTTACCAAAGTGGAAAAAGCCAGAGAAACAGGTTCAATGTCTTTCCCTCCAAGTAGGAGAGACGGCAATTTCAATCGCAGTGGCCATGTTCGCTACGAAATATTAGTATACTATATGCACGTTTACGATTTACGCATTAATGTAAATTTTTATTTTCTTTCTTAAAAATATTCGTCTCTTTTTCATTTTTATTTATTCCGAATGCCGCTTTAGTTGGCCGCAAAATTTGCCACCCTAAAAAATTTTACCGCTCTAGGCTACAGCCTACTTAGAAATCCGGCCCTGCTTGGCGTTGTGTCGGATTATTTCCTAGAATATGATTCATTGCCAAATCATGCACGATATTTTTTGTTCGTTTGTGTATTCTGCTAGGTAATTTAAAATAAAAATAAATTCTGGAAATCGCAATATAGCAAGTAATTCTTCGAAATAACGTTTTCTGTTTGATGTTGTGTTTGATTATTTCATAGAATATGATTAGGTTCAGGTTTTCCGGTACAATTTGGAGCAATTTTTTAACATATGGCGATAAATTATTTTTTCTAGCAGCCATTCTCCGAGTTGGCACAATTAAGATTAAAAGTATCTTTTTTTATTATGTACGAATTCAGGGATTTTTTTGTACATATATCTATTTTTTTGCCAGTCAATCAAAAAAAATTTTAATTATACATTTTTACCTATACTGACCTATACTGATTTGGGTTTTTTTTTTAATTATCGTCGCACTAGAGCTACACGAGGGCTATTGGCGACGGGCGTCGTATTTTAGAACCACAGTCAAGTGACGAGCCACACCTGAATAGGCACCCAACGCAACCGTTAAGGGCGACATCGTACGCAGCGTTGGGACTTTGAAGGATGTTTAACGTGCACTCCCTTACACGGGGTATTATTCGTCGGACATTTTTTTTTGGCTGCACGGGCCGTTTATAGGTCGGCAGCTATTTTGGCGATGCCCGGACCCGAACCTGGGACCTTCCGCATGCTAAGCGAGTGCTTAATCGACTGGGCTCCCCAGCCCTTACCTATACTGAAAATCTGATCATTAGAGGTAAACCTTAAAAAAAAAAAAAAAAAAAAAAAAAAAAAAACACAATTCCTGATTTGGCACTATAACTATTAATATAACTATTTTAATTAAAAATTATTTAAATGAAAATAACTATTTAAAAAAAAATATATTTAAATTAAAATTTAGTTTTATTGCAATTTTTAATTCTAAATTATTTGATTAAATACAAATTTTAATGAAAAAATATTTTAAAATATTTTTGAATGAACAATATTAAAAAAAAAAGTTCCCCTACCCCTACAATTTTTGCTACTTGCGCTCCATTGGGAATACAGCATTAGACAGACCCTGGGATATTCTACATGCAAGGCGAACACCTTAACCGACGGGCTCCCCGGGCCCAAATCTAAGAATTTGCAGTATCTGCAAAAGGTCCAGCCGAGAGTCATCTCAGATGTCGAACTATAAAGTTTGGTCATGATATAAAACTTTGGAATAAGTAAAGGAAATTTTTTCGTTTCTTAAATAAAAAAAAGTTAAGCACCTAAAGTAAAAAAATAAGCACCTTAAGGTCCCTTAAAAACGAAATCTAAAAAAAAAAAGGAGCAACGCTACGCACCCTGTTAATTGACGCTTATGATGCGTAGTTATGATAACTTGTAAATACTGACACAGAGACTACAGCTATTTTATACCGAGGTCATTTTTTTTCGGCCTCGCTTAAAAAAAAAGGATTATAAAAAGAATTGGAAAATACATTTTTATCTGTTTTTTCTTCTTCACAAAACCTTCGGTAAAATAAAAGCATTGTAGAGCAAATGTTGGTCGTATTGGGGAAATGGCCGAGTTGGACTGTTCGTTTCAACCAACACATGACCTTCTAGTAAAGGCGCTGCAAAACTGTTTTTTGTTCTTCACAGCACCTCCGAAGGAAGGATAAACAGTGGTCCTCTTGGGGCAATGACAGAGATTAAAATATTTGTCTACACCAAAACACAGGACCTTCTGCTAAAGGTGCTGCACGAATGTTCTTTTTATTCACAGCACCTTCGAAAGAAGTAAGTACGGTGATCGACTTGGGCAAGGGCAAAGTTGGAATGGTTGTTCAAACCACAACACAGGACCTCCACGACAGGTAGACCTGGTAAGGACAACTTTTTTTTTCTTCACACCACCTTCCAAGGAAGATTGGCTAGAGGGAGCCAATGGTGGTGTTGAAAAAATTTGTTCCCAGCAAAACACACCACATCTTTCTGGTTAGGCTGTCACACAACATTTTTCTTCACAGAACCTTCGAAGGAAGGAAGAGTAGACAGAGTGGTCTTCTTGGGCAATGGATTAGTTGGATCGTTTGTTTAAAAAAAAAAGAACAGAACCACCTGGTGGAGATGCTGCACAACTTTTTTTTTCTTCAGGGCATCTCCAAAGGAAGATAGGATTGGCGGTGGTCTTAGTTCCATGGCAGAGTAGGAATATTTGTTTCTACCAAAACACAGGACCATCTAGTAAGGGTGCTGCACAACTTTTTCTTTCTTCTTCAGAGCAATTTCGATGGAAGGAAGAACAGATGGTGGTCATGTTGTTGAAATGGCAGAGTCGGAATGCTTTTTAAATGCAGGACTTTCTAATAAGGGCGCAGCAAAAATGATTTTTCTTCACCGCACCTTAGAATTGTAGAAAAGACGGTGATCTTCTTGGTGCAATGGCGAAGCTTTAATTTTCATTTCGAACATAAAACAGGATCAACTGGAAAAGTTGCTGCATAAATGTGTTTTTTCTTCACAGGACTTTCGAATGAAGGATAAACCGTGTTTCTCTTGATGGAAATGGAGGAGATTCAATGTTCCATCAAGGAACAGGACCTTTTTCTGGTAAGGGTAACAATGTTTTTTTTTCTTCACAGGACCTTCGAAGCAAGATAGGCTCAAGAGTGATCATTGTACAATGGTGGGGTTGGTATGTTCGTTTCCCTCAAAGAACAGGACATCTTTCTGGTAAGGGTAACAATGGCTTTCTTTCTTCACAGCACCTTCGAAGCAAGATAGACTCGAGAGTGATCTTGGTACAATGATGGTATTGGAATGTTCGTTTCTCTCAAAGAACAGGTCATCTTTCTGGTAAGGGTAACAATGGCTTTCTTTCTTCACAGCACCTTCGAAGCAAGATAGGCTCGAGAGTGATCATGGTACAATGGTGGGGTTGGAATGTTCGTTTCCCTCAAAGAACAGGACATCTTTCTGGTAAGGGTAACAATGGTTTTCTTTCTTCACAGCACCTTCGAAGCAAGATAGGCTCGAGAGTGATCTTGGTACAATGATGGTATTGGAATGTTCGTTTCTCTCAAAGAACAGGACATCTTTCTGGTAAGGGTAACAATGGCTTTCTTTCTTCACAGCACCTTCGAAGCAAGATAGGCTCGAGAGTGATCTTGGTACAATGATGGTATTGGAATGTTCGTTTCTCTCAAAGAACAGGACATCTTTCTGGTAAGGGTAACAATGGCTTTCTTTCTTCACAGCACCTTCGAAGCAAGATAGGCTCGAGAGTGATCATGGTACAATGGTGGGGTTGGAATGTTCGTTTCCCTCAAAGAACAGGACATCTTTCTGGTAAGGGTAACAATGGTTTTCTTTCTTCACAGCACCTTCGAAGCAAGATAGGCTCGAGAGTGATCTTGGTACAATGATGGTATTGGAATGTTCGTTTCTCTCAAAGAACAGGACATCTTTCTGGTAAGGGTAACAATGGCTTTCTTTCTTCACAGCACCTTCGAAGCAAGATAGGCTCGAGAGTGATCTTGGTACAATGATGGTATTGGAATGTTCGTTTCTCTCAAAGAACAGGACATCTTTCTGGTAAGGGTAACAATGGCTTTCTTTCTTCACAGCACCTTCGAAGCAAGATAGGCTCGAGAGTGATCATGGTACAATGGTGGGGTTGGAATGTTCGTTTCCCTCAAAGAACAGGACATCTTTCTGGTAAGGGTAACAATGGTTTTCTTTCTTCACAGCACCTTCGAAGCAAGATAGGCTCGAGAGTGATCTTGGTACAATGATGGTATTGGAATGTTCGTTTCTCTCAAAGAACAGGACATCTTTCTGGTAAGGGTAACAATGGCTTTCTTTCTTCACAGCACCTTCGAAGCAAGATAGGCTCGAGAGTGATCTTGGTACAATGATGGTATTGGAATGTTCGTTTCTCTCAAAGAACAGGACATCTTTCTGGTAAGGGTAACAATGGTTTTCTTTCTTCACAGCACCTTCGAAGCAAGATAGGCTCGAGAGTGATCTTGGTACAATGATGGTATTGGAATGTTCGTTTCTCTCAAAGAACAGGACATCTTTCTGGTAAGGGTAACAATGGTTTTCTTTCTTCACAGCACCTTCGA
The DNA here is from genome assembly GCA_023701765.1 of Hylyphantes graminicola. Lineage (NCBI taxonomy): Eukaryota > Metazoa > Arthropoda > Arachnida > Araneae > Linyphiidae > Hylyphantes > Hylyphantes graminicola. The sequence goes on along the minus strand of CM043119.1, from coordinate 1,179,953 downwards.
AGCAAGATAGGCTCGAGAGTGATCTTGGTACAATGATGGTATTGGAATGTTCGTTTCTCTCAAAGAACAGGACATCTTTCTGGTAAGGGTAACAATGGCTTTCTTTCTTCACAGCACCTTCGAAGCAAGATAGGCTCGAGAGTGATCATGGTACAATGGTGGGGTTGGAATGTTCGTTTCCCTCAAAGAACAGGACATCTTTCTGGTAAGGGTAACAATGGTTTTCTTTCTTCACAGCACCTTCGAAGCAAGATAGGCTCGAGAGTGATCTTGGTACAATGATGGTATTGGAATGTTCGTTTCTCTCAAAGAACAGGACATCTTTCTGGTAAGGGTAACAATGGCTTTCTTTCTTCACAGCACCTTCGAAGCAAGATAGGCTCGAGAGTGATCATGGTACAATGGTGGGGTTGGAATGTTCGTTTCCCTCAAAGAACAGGACATCTTTCTGGTAAGGGTAACAATGGTTTTCTTTCTTCACAGCACCTTCAAAGCAAGATAGGCTCGAGAGTGATCATGGTACAATGGTGGGGTTGGAATGTTCGTTTCTCTCAAAGAACAGGACATCTTTCTGGTAAGGGTAACAATGGTTTTCTTTCTTCACAGCACCTTCGAAGCAAGATAGGCTCGAGAGTGATCATGGTACAATGGTGGGGTTGGAATGTTCGTTTCTCTCAAAGAACAGGACATCTTTCTGGTAAGGGTAACAATGGCTTTCTTTCTTCACAGCACCTTCAAAGCAAGATAGGCTCGAGAGTGATCATGGTACAATGGTGGGGTTGGAATGTTCGTTTCTCTCAAAGAACAGGACATCTTTCTGGTAAGGGTAACAATGGTTTTCTTTCTTCACAGCACCTTCAAAGCAAGATAGGCTCGAGAGTGATCATGGTACAATGGTGGGGTTGGAATGTTCGTTTCTCTCAAAGAACAGGACATCTTTCTGGTAAGGGTAACAATGGCTTTCTTTCTTCACAGCACCTTCGAAGCAAGATAGGCTCGAGAGTGATCATGGTACAATGGTGGGGTTGGAATGTTCGTTTCCCTCAAAGAACAGGACATCTTTCTGGTAAGGGTAACAATGGTTTTCTTTCTTCACAGCACCTTCAAAGCAAGATAGGCTCGAGAGTGATCTTGGTACAATGATGGTATTGGAATGTTCGTTTCTCTCAAAGAACAGGACATCTTTCTGGTAAGGGTAACAATGGTTTTCTTTCTTCACAGCACCTTCGAAGCAAGATAGGCTCGAGAGTGATCATGGTACAATGGTGGGGTTGGAATGTTCGTTTCCCTCAAAGAACAGGACATCTTTCTGGTAAGGGTAACAATGGTTTTCTTTCTTCACAGCACCTTCGAAGCAAGATAGGCTCGAGAGTGATCTTGGTACAATGATGGTATTGGAATGTTCGTTTCTCTCAAAGAACAGGACATCTTTCTGGTAAGGGTAACAATGGTTTTCTTTCTTCACAGCACCTTCGAAGCAAGATAGGCTCGAGAGTGATCATGGTACAATGGTGGGGTTGGAATGTTCGTTTCTCTCAAAGAACAGGACATCTTTCTGGTAAGGGTAACAATGGTTTTCTTTCTTCACAGCACCTTCAAAGCAAGATAGGCTCGAGAGTGATCATGGTACAATGGTGGGGTTGGAATGTTCGTTTCTCTCAAAGAACAGGACATCTTTCTGGTAAGGGTAACAATGGTTTTCTTTCTTCACAGCACCTTCAAAGCAAGATAGGCTCGAGAGTGATCATGGTACAATGGTGGGGTTGGAATGTTCGTTTCTCTCAAAGAACAGGACATCTTTCTGGTAAGGGTAACAATGGCTTTCTTTCTTCACAGCACCTTCGAAGCAAGATAGGCTCGAGAGTGATCATGGTACAATGGTGGGGTTGGAATGTTCGTTTCCCTCAAAGAACAGGACATCTTTCTGGTAAGGGTAACAATGGTTTTCTTTCTTCACAGCACCTTCAAAGCAAGATAGGCTCGAGAGTGATCTTGGTACAATGATGGTATTGGAATGTTCGTTTCTCTCAAAGAACAGGACATCTTTCTGGTAAGGGTAACAATGGTTTTCTTTCTTCACAGCACCTTCAAAGCAAGATAGGCTCGAGAGTGATCATGGTACAATGGTGGGGTTGGAATGTTCGTTTCCCTCAAAGAACAGGACATCTTTCTGGTAAGGGTAACAATGGTTTTCTTTCTTCACAGCACCTTCGAAGCAAGATAGGCTCGAGAGTGATCTTGGTACAATGATGGTATTGGAATGTTCGTTTCTCTCAAAGAACAGGACATCTTTCTGGTAAGGGTAACAATGGCTTTCTTTCTTCACAGCACCTTCGAAGCAAGATAGGCTCGAGAGTTATCATGGTACAATGGTGGGGTTGGAATGTTCGTTTCCCTCAAAGAACAGGACATCTTTCTGGTAAGGGTAACAATGGTTTTCTTTCTTCACAGCACCTTCAAAGCAAGATAGGCTCGAGAGTGATCATGGTACAATGGTGGGGTTGGAATGTTCGTTTCCCTCAAAGAACAGGACATCTTTCTGGTAAGGGTAACAATGGTTTTCTTTCTTCACAGCACCTTCGAAGCAAGATAGGCTCGAGAGTGATCTTGGTACAATGATGGTATTGGAATGTTCATTTCTCTCAAAGAACAGGACATCTTTCTGGTAAGGGTAACAATGGCTTTCTTTCTTCACAGCACCTTCGAAGCAAGATAGGCTCGAGAGTGATCTTGGTACAATGATGGTATTGGAATGTTCATTTCCCTCAAAGAACAGGACGTCTTTCTGGTAAGGGCAACAATGGCTTTCTTTCTTCACAGCACCTTCGAAGCAAGATAGGCTCGAGAGTGATCTTGGTACAATGATGGTATTGGAATGTTCATTTCCCTCAAAGAACAGGACGTCTTTCTGGTAAGGGCAACAATGGCTTTCTTTCTTCACAGCACCTTCAAAGCAAGATAGGCTCGAGAGTGATCATGGTACAATGGTGGGGTTGGAATGTTCGTTTCCCTCAAAGAACAGGACATCTTTCTGGTAAGGGTAACAATGGTTTTCTTTCTTCACAGCACCTTCGAAGCAAGATAGGCTCGAGAGTGATCTTGGTACAATGATGGTATTGGAATGTTCATTTCTCTCAAAGAACAGGACATCTTTCTGGTAAGGGTAACAATGGCTTTCTTTCTTCACAGCACCTTCGAAGCAAGATAGGCTCGAGAGTGATCTTGGTACAATGATGGTATTGGAATGTTCATTTCCCTCAAAGAACAGGACGTCTTTCTGGTAAGGGCAACAATGGCTTTCTTTCTTCACAGCACCTTCGAAGCAAGATAGGCTCGAGAGTGATCTTGGTACAATGATGGTATTGGAATGTTCATTTCCCTCAAAGAACAGGACATCTTTCTGGTAAGGGTAACAATGGCTTTCTTTCTTCACAGCACCTTCGAAGCAAGATAGGCTCGAGAGTGATCTTGGTACAATGATGGTATTGGAATGTTCATTTCCCTCAAAGAACAGGACATCTTTCTGGTGAGGGTAACAATGGCTTTCTTTCTTCACAGCACCTTCGAAGCAAGATAGGCTCCAGAGTGATCATGGTACAATGGTGGGGTTGGAATGTTCGTTTCCCTCAAAGAACAGGACATCTTTCTGGTAAGGGTAACAATGGCTTTCTTTCTTCACAGCACTTTCAAAGCAAGATAGGCTCGAGAGTGATCATGGTACAATGGTGGGGTTGGAATGTTCGTTTCCCTCAAAGAACAGGACATCTTTCTGGTAAGGATAATAATGGTTTTCTTTCTTCACAGCACCTTCGGAGCAAGATAGGCTCGAGAGTGATCTTGGTACAATGATGGTATTGGAATGTTCATCTCCCTCAAAGAACAGGACATCTTTCTGGTAAGGGTAACAATGGCTTTCTTTCTTCACAGCACCTTCGAAGCAAGATAGGCTCGAGAGTGATCATGGTACAATGGTGGGGTTGGAATGTTCGTTTCCCTCAAAGAATAGGACATCTTCTGGTAAGGGTAACAATGGTTTTCTTTCTTCACAGCACCTTCGAAGCAAGATAGGCTCGAGAGTGATCTTGGTACAATGGTGGGTTTGGAATGTTCGTTTCCCTCAAAGAACAGGACATCTTTCTGGTAAGGGTAACAATGGCTTTCTTTCTTCACAGCACCTTCGAAGCAAGATAGGCTCGAGAGTGATCTTGGTACAATGGTGGGGTTGGAATGTTCGTTTCCCCAAAGAACAGGACATCTTGCTGGTAAGGGTAACAATGGTTTTCTTTCTTCACAGCACCTTCGAAGCAAGATAGGCTCGAGAGTGATCTTGTTACAATGATGGTATTGGAATGTTCATTTCCCTCAAAGAACAGGACATCTTTCTGGTAAGGGTAACAATGGCTTTCTTTCTTCACAGCACCTTCGAAGCAAGATAGGCTCGAGAGTGATCTTGGTACAATGATGGTATTGGAATGTTCATTTCCCTCAAAGAACAGGACATCTTTCTGGTAAGGGTAACAATGGCTTTCTTTCTTCACAGCACCTTCGAAGCAAGATAGGCTCGAGTGTGATCTTGGTACAATGATGGTATTGGAATGTTCATTTCCCTCAAAGAACAGGACATCTTTCTGGTAAGGGTAACAATGGCTTTCTTTCTTCACAGCACCTTCGAAGCAAGATAGGCTCGAGAGTGATCTTGGTACAATGATGGTATTGGAATGTTCATTTCTCTCAAAGAACAGGACATCTTTCTGGTAAGGGTAACAATGGCTTTCTTTCTTCACAGCACCTTCGAAGCAAGATAGGCTCGAGAGTGATCTTGGTACAATGATGGTATTGGAATGTTCATTTCCCTCAAAGAACAGGACATCTTTCTGGTGAGGGTAACAATGGCTTTCTTTCTTCACAGCACCTTCGAAGCAAGATAGGCTCGAGTGTGATCTTGGTACAATGATGGTATTGGAATGTTCATTTCCCTCAAAGAACAGGACATCTTTCTGGTAAGGGTAACAATGGCTTTCTTTCTTCACAGCACCTTCGAAGCAAGATAGGCTCGAGAGTGATCTTGGTACAATGATGGTATTGGAATGTTCATTTCCCTCAAAGAACAGGACATCTTTCTGGTAAGGGTAACAATGGCTTTCTTTCTTCACAGCACCTTCGAAGCAAGATAGGCTCGAGAGTGATCTTGGTACAATGATGGTATTGGAATGTTCATTTCCTCAAAGAACAGGACATCTTTCTGGTAAGGGTAACAATGGCTTTCTTTCTTCACAGCACCTTCGAAGCAAGATAGGCTCGAGAGTGATCTTGGTACAATGATGGTATTGGAATGTTCATTTCCCTCAAAGAACAGGACATTTTTCTGGTGAGGGTAACAATGGCTTTCTTTCTTCACAGCACCTTCGAAGCAAGATAGGCTCGAGAGTGATCTTGGTACAATGATGGTATTGGAATGTTCATTTCTCTCAAAGAACAGGACATCTTTCTGGTAAGGGTAACAATGGCTTTCTTTCTTCACAGCACCTTCGAAGCAAGATAGGCTCGAGAGTGATCTTGGTACAATGATGGTATTGGAATGTTCATTTCCCTCAAAGAACAGGACATCTTTCTGGTAAGGGTAACAATGGCTTTCTTTCTTCACAGCACCTTCGAAGCAAGATAGGCTCGAGAGTGATCTTGGTACAATGATGGTATTGGAATGTTCATTTCCCTCAAAGAACAGGACATCTTTCTGGTAAGGGTAACAATGGCTTTCTTTCTTCACAGCACCTTCGAAGCAAGATAGGCTCGAGAGTGATCTTGGTACAATGATGGTATTGGAATGTTCATTTCTCTCAAAGAACAGGACATCTTTCTGGTAAGGGTAACAATGGCTTTCTTTCTTCACAGCACCTTCGAAGCAAGATAGCTCGAGAGTGATCTTGGTACAATGATGGTATTGGAATGTTCATTTCCCTCAAAGAACAGGACATCTTTCTGGTAAGGGTAACAATGGCTTTCTTTCTTCACAGCACCTTCGAAGCAAGATAGGCTCGAGAGTGATCTTGGTACAATGATGGTATTGGAATGTTCATTTCCCTCAAAGAACAGGACATCTTTCTGGTAAGGGTAACAATGGCTTTCTTTCTTCACAGCACCTTCGAAGCAAGATAGGCTCGAGAGTGATCTTGGTACAATGATGGTATTGGAATGTTCATTTCCCTCAAAGAACAGGACGTCTTTCTGGTAAGGGCAACAATGGCTTTCTTTCTTCACAGCACCTTCGAAGCAAGATAGGCTCGAGAGTGATCTTGGTACAATGATGGTATTGGAATGTTCATTTCCCTCAAAGAACAGGACATCTTTCTGGTAAGGGTAACAATGGCTTTCTTTCTTCACAGCACCTTCGAAGCAAGATAGGCTCGAGAGTGATCTTGGTACAATGATGGTATTGGAATGTTCATTTCCCTCAAAGAACAGGACATCTTTCTGGTGAGGGTAACAATGGCTTTCTTTCTTCACAGCACCTTCGAAGCAAGATAGGCTCCAGAGTGATCATGGTACAATGGTGGGGTTGGAATGTTCGTTTCCCTCAAAGAACAGGACATCTTTCTGGTAAGGGTAACAATGGCTTTCTTTCTTCACAGCACTTTCAAAGCAAGATAGGCTCGAGAGTGATCATGGTACAATGGTGGGGTTGGAATGTTCGTTTCCCTCAAAGAACAGGACATCTTTCTGGTAAGGATAACAATGGTTTTCTTTCTTCACAGCACCTTCGGAGCAAGATAGGCTCGAGAGTGATCTTGGTACAATGATGGTATTGGAATGTTCATCTCCCTCAAAGAACAGGACATCTTTCTGGTAAGGGTAACAATGGCTTTCTTTCTTCACAGCACCTTCGAAGCAAGATAGGCTCGAGAGTGATCATGGTACAATGGTGGGGTTGGAATGTTCGTTTCCCTCAAAGAATAGGACATCTTTCTGGTAAGGGTAACAATGGTTTTCTTTCTTCACAGCACCTTCGAAGCAAGATAGGCTCGAGAGTGATCTTGGTACAATGGTGGGTTTGGAATGTTCGTTTCCCTCAAAGAACAGGACATCTTTCTGGTAAGGGTAACAATGGCTTTCTTTCTTCACAGCACCTTCGAAGCAAGATAGGCTCGAGAGTGATCTTGGTACAATGGTGGGGTTGGAATGTTCGTTTCCCCAAAGAACAGGACATCTTGCTGGTAAGGGTAACAATGGTTTTCTTTCTTCACAGCACCTTCGAAGCAAGATAGGCTCGAGAGTGATCTTGTTACAATGATGGTATTGGAAGGTTCATTTCTCTCAAAGAACAGGACATCTTTCTGGTAAGGGTAACAATGGCTTTCTTTCTTCACAGCACCTTCGAAGCAAGATAGGCTCGAGAGTGATCTTGGTACAATGATGGTATTGGAATGTTCATTTCCCTCAAAGAACAGGACATCTTTCTGGTAAGGGTAACAATGGCTTTCTTTCTTCACAGCACCTTCGAAGCAAGATAGGCTCGAGAGTGATCATGGTACAATGGTGGGGTTGGAATGTTCATTTCCCTCAAAGAACAGGACATCTTTCTGGTAAGGGTAACAATGGTTTTCTTTCTTCACAGCACCTTCACAGCAAGATAGGCTCGAGAGTGATCATGGTACAATGGTGGGGTTGGAATGTTCGTTTCCCTCAAAGAACAGGACATCTTTCTGGTAAGGGTAACAATGGTTTTCTTTCTTCACAGCACCTTCGAAGCAAGATAGGCTCGAGAGTGATCTTGGTACAATGGTGGGGTTGGAATGTTCGTTTCCCTCAAAGAACAGGACATCTTTCTGGTAAGGGTAACAATGGCTTTCTTTCTTCACAGCACCTTCGAAGCAAGATAGGCTCGAGAGTGATCATGGTACAATGATGGTATTGGAATGTTCATTTCCCTCAAAGAACAGGACATCTTTCTGGTTAGGGTAACAATGGCTTTCTTTCTTCACAGCACCTTCGAAGCAAGATAGGCTCGAGAGTGATCATGGTACAATGGTGGGGTTGGAATGTTCGTTTCCCTCAAAGAACAGGACATCTTTCTGGTAAGGGTAACAATGGCTTTCTTTCTTCACAGCACCTTCGAAGCAAGATAGGCTCGAGAGGGATCTTGGTACAATGATGGTATTGGAATGTTCATTTCCCTCAAAGAACAGGACATCTTTCTGGTAAGGGTAACAATGGCTTTCTTTCTTCACAGGACCTTCGAAGCAAGATAGGCTCGAGAGTGATCGTGGTACAATGGTGGGGTTGGAATGTTCATTTCCCTCAAAGAACAGGACATCTTTCTAGTAAGGGTAACAATGGCTTTCTTTCTTCACAGCACCTTCGAAGCAAGATAGGCTCGAGAGTGATCTTGGTACAATGATGGTATTGGAATGTTCATTTCCCTCGAAGAACAGGACATCTTTCTGGTAAGGGTAACAATGGCTTTCTTTCTTCACAGCACCTTCGAAGCAAGATAGGCTCGAGAGTGATCTTGGTACAATGATGGTATTGGAATGTTCATTTCCCTCAAAGAACAGGACATCTTTCTGGTAAGGGTAACAATGGCTTTCTTTCTTCACAGCACCTTCGAAGCAAGATAGGCTCGAGAGTGATCTTGGTACAATGATGGTATTGGAATGTTCATTTCCCTCAAAGAACAGGACATCTTTCTGGTAAGGGTAACAATGGCTTTCTTTCTTCACAGCACCTTCGAAGCAAGATAGGCTCGAGAGTGATCTTGGTACAATGATGGTATTGGAATGTTCATTTCCCTCAAAGAACAGGACATCTTTCTGGTAAGGGTAACAATGGCTTTCTTTCTTCACAGCACCTTCGAAGCAAGATAGGCTCGAGAGTGATCTTGGTACAATGATGGTATTGGAATGTTCATTTCCCTCAAAGAACAGGACATCTTTCTGGTAAGGGTAACAATGGCTTTCTTTCTTCACAGCACCTTCGAAGCAAGATAGGCTCGAGAGTGATCTTGGTACAATGATGGTATTGGAATGTTCATTTCCCTCAAAGAACAGGACATCTTTCTGGTAAGGGTAACAATGGCTTTCTTTCTTCACAGCACCTTCGAAGCAAGATAGGCTCGAGAGTGATCTTGGTACAATGATGGTATTGGAATGTTCATTTCCCTCAAAGAACAGGACATCTTTCTGGTGAGGGTAACAATGGCTTTCTTTCTTCACAGCACCTTCGAAGCAAGATAGGCTCGAGAGTGATCTTGGTACAATGGTGGTATTGGAATATTCATTTCCCTCAAAGAACAGGACATCTTTCTAGTAAGGGTAACAATGGCTTTCTTTCTTCACAGCACCTTCGAAGCAAGATAGACCCGAGAGTGATCTTGGTACAATGATGGTATTGGAATGTTCATTTCCCTCAAAGAACAGGACATCTTTCTGGTAAGGGTAACAATGGCTTTATTTCTTCACAGGACCTTCGAAGCAAGATAGACTCGAGAGTGATCATGGTACAATGGTGGGGTTGGAATGTTCGTTTCCCTCAAAGAACAGGAAATCTTTCTGGTAAGGGTAACAATGGCTTTCTTTCTTCACAGCACCTTCGAAGCAAGATAGGCTCCAGAGTGATCATGGTACAATGGTGGGGTTGGAATGTTCGTTTCCCTCAAAGAACAGGACATCTTTCTGGTAACAATGGTTTTCTTTCTTCACAGCACCTTCGAAGCAAGATAGACTCGAGAGTGATCTTGGTACAATGATGGTATTGGAATGTTTATTTCCCTCAAAGAACAGGACATCTTTCTGGTAAGGGTAACAATGGCTTTCTTTCTTCACAGGACCTTCGAAGCAAGATAGGCTCGAGAGTGATCTTGGTACAATGATGGTATTGGAATGTTCATTTCCCTCAAAGAACAGGACATCTTTCTGGTAAGGGTAACAATGGCTTTCTTTCTTCACAGGACCTTTGAAGCAAGATAGGCTCAAGAGTGATCTTGGTACAATGATGGTATTGGAATATTCATTTCCCTCAAAGAACAGGACATCTTTCTAGTAAGGGTAACAATGGCTTTCTTTCTTCACAGCACCTTCGAAGCAAGATAGACCCGAGAGTGATCTTGGTACAATGATGGTATTGGAATGTTCATTTCCCTCAAAGAACAGGACATCTTTCTGGTAAGGGTAACAATGGCTTTATTTCTTCACAGGACCTTCGAAGCAAGATAGACTCGAGAGTGATCATGGTACAATGGTGGGGTTGGAATGTTCGTTTCCCTCAAAGAACAGGAAATCTTTCTGGTAAGGGTAACAATGGCTTTCTTTCTTCACAGCACCTTCGAAGCAAGATAGGCTCCAGAGTGATCATGGTACAATGGTGGGGTTGGAATGTTCGTTTCCCTCAAAGAACAGGACATCTTTCTGGTAACAATGGTTTTCTTTCTTCACAGCACCTTCGAAGCAAGATAGACTCGAGAGTGATCTTGGTACAATGATGGTATTGGAATGTTTATTTCCCTCAAAGAACAGGACATCTTTCTGGTAAGGGTAACAATGGCTTTCTATCTTCACAGGACCTTCGAAGCAAGATAGGCTCGAGAGTGATCTTGGTACAATGATGGTATTGGAATGTTCATTTCCCTCAAAGAACAGGACATCTTTATGGTAAGGGTAACAATGGCTTTCTTTCTTCACAGGACCTTTGAAGCAAGATAGGCTCAAGAGTGATCTTGGTACTATGGAGGTATTGGAATATTCCTTTCCACCAAAGCACAGGACCTATTTCTGGTGAAGGTGCTTTCTCTTCACAGCACTTTTAAAGGAAGCATGGACAAAGGGTGGTCCACTTGGGGAAATTTCAGAGTTGAGAATGTTTTTTTCCCATCACTGCAATTTTGACCACCTTCTTGCAGGAGTTGTTTTTTTCTTCATAACATCAACAAAAGACTTCGTAATTAAAACAGATCTTCTTGCACAGGTGAGGCTTACGTAGTTTGGAATGCTTGCTTTTCATAAATTATTCTCCACTTGTTATGCAAATTGATAAGGTCAATATTTTGAAAAGTAAGTTTTAGTTACAGCTTAACGTAGCAAGTTAAGATTCTTCGGAACTGTTGTTGATGTTTATCTAAAATATATTCTAACACATATTTGGATGAAATGCTTTATGAAATTCTATATTGCAATACATGTTTGAATTGAAAGCAGAGGAAAAGAGAGACAAGGGATAACCAATTTAAATCAAGTTTTTGCAAATTTATATAAAAAAATACATTCATAAAGTTACTACCAATTACAGTTAAATACAAAATAAATGCATTTTTAAACACAAATTTAATAAAATGGAAAGGTCAGAAATTAATTTAATATTCTTAGTTCTATGCTACAACCTTTTGGTCGTCGGAATAAATTGTTGGAAAATATGAATATATGGACTGAATTTTTTTTAAAAAAATAGAATGAAAATTCAATTTT